>ML787839.1:365246-377245 GCA_009831015.1 Picea engelmannii | reverse complement strand
ATCTATCACTTTGATCCATTATACCTTTAGCCCTTTGGAAACCCAGATTACATAGGGATGTCTCCCTTGGACTAGCCCTCCTAAATAGAAAGAGCCCCCCATCGAGGTGACAGTGGGTGGGGAAGCTCCTGTTACGCCGGTTTCAAGCCTTGACTCAAGCTGCCAAAACCCTTCCTACAAACCGTGCGATAACAGTACCTTCAAGGTTCAAAAGACAAAAAAATATTCATCAATTGAAATTTAAATTTGAATCTTTTGCTACGCTTTTCTAATGAACAACAGAACTTAGAAAGTTAGAAACTTTGAAATTACATACCTTGGATTTAAGTAATAGCCAACTGCATGTAAAGTTCTATGGAGTTGTTTGTTCCATCTTTCATCAATGATTCTCCATAGAGGAAAATACTTATGTTTTTTGTCCCCATACGTTGCCTTGATTGTCTCTTTGGCCTGATCCATGGCCTCATAAATAAAACCCATGGCGAGTTTATCACCATCCACCATTCGCAACACTTTCACAAGAGGCTCACTGAATAAAACCATCTATTCTGCCTTTTTCCAAAAACTTTTTTCGAACACTTTGTCAACCACTTGTTTCCCTTCAGCGTTTTTGCTCCACTGAGATGCATTACATTCATCACAAGAAAACATCTTTCGCAAATTGGCTTTTTTCTGAACAATGGACTACAATAAAAGAAAGTTTGTTGCAAATCATGTAATGGCTGACTGAACAACCTCTCTACCCCCAGTGTTTTTCCTCATCAAGTTCAAAACCCATGTGTGGTTGTAGATGTACCTGGTTATGAATTTCGCTTCTTCCACGCACTTCTTCACCCACTCAATTTTACCAATATCCTCAAGCATGAGGTCCAAACAATGGGTTGCACATGGAGTCCACCAAATCGTGGGGCATTTTTCCTCCAACATCCTTCCCGCTGCAACATAGTTGGAGGCATTGTCTGTTATCACCTGTACAACATTTTGAACCTCCACCTCCACAACTACTTCATCTAAAAGAGGAAATAATAATTGTGCATCCTTCACCTAATCAGATGCATCCACAGATTTAAGAAACATGGATCCTTTTGGGCAAGCAATTAAGAAATTGAGAATTGTGCAAGATCTTCCATCAGTCCATCCATCAGAAAAGATTGTGCACCCTACTTTAGCCCATGACTCCTTGAACTCTATGAGGTATTCATTTATTCTTTGGACCTCATTTTGTGAAAGTGACCCCCTGATATCGTGAAAACTCGGGGCTTTGAAGTCGGGACCACATGGAGCTATAGCATCTATCATAGGTTGATAATATGCAGAATTGGTATCATTGAATGGTATGTTTGCATCATACCACCATCTAACAATGCATTCCCAAGAAGCCTCCTTCTCTATCTTCTTCCATTTAGCATCAATGGTGGGTTGAAAACCAAGGGTGGTGTGGGGTACAAAGAAAGAGTCAAGCCCTTTTCCGTGCTCTCTTCAAACTTGATGTACTAGGGCCAACGAAAGAAACATTTTCAACTTCATCTCTATGTCCCACTTCCAATCCAACAGGAAAACTAGAGGATTCTTCAAAACTAGGAATAGTAAAATGATCATCAGCTTGACTTTTCCCCACATCGTTTTTAACCTTCTTGGCCCTAGCTTTCTTTGCTTGGTAGGATGCAAGAAGATTTTGCATCTCCAAGTTTAATTCATCAGAGACTTTTGTGCAACCTTCTACTTGGCCTTTTTCACGTGCTAAGTGTTCTTTTATCCTATGGATACCCCCACCTTTAATTGTCTTCCCACAATAATTGCATACTTTATGGTTTTTTTCATTCAACCAACAATGAGCCCATGTTGGATCCTTCTTGTTTTTAGGGATGGTGAACTGGGACATTTTTTCAGCAACAACAAAAACATTTGCAAATAAAACCCTAAGATTTCTTAATTTCTAGGAAAAAAATCAGCAGTTTTAAAGAGAAAAAGAGAGGAATAAGAGAAGCCTTGACATACCTTCACAACAAGTTGAAATATGAGAAGAAGAGAAGCTCCCAACAGCAGAAAAACCAGCTCTCTAACAGCCCACAGAAATCTGGAAAATAACCACCAAAATGTTGGCAAAAACAGCTCCAAAACACCCCCAAAACAGCCCAAGAAAATCCCTTGAAACACCTCCAAATTTGTTGCAGATAATCAACCCAAGAGATCTCCAACTGAAGCCTTCAACCAGCTCTCCAAATCTTCCCAAGAACTCCTTCAGAAAATCCCTGCAAACAGCTCTCCAAAACCACTTCACAAACTCAGCTCAATAATTCCAAGGAGTTCAAATGAATAGTGTGAGTGAAGTAGAGGGGGGAGTGGTCTTTAAATAGACTTGAGGGAGGGCATAGGGTTAGTTGGTAGGCCCCCTCGACCACAATTTATTTTTTGTCTAAAAAAATTTGAAATCCACCTTCTTTAGTGCATCGTACGTGTTCCATACAGAACCGACCAAAAACAGTTCAGTGTGGCCGATCCGACCATTTTTGGGCTGGAGGTCGGCCCGGCCGGTCGGTTTTGTTGGACCGGGCCGGTTCTGATAACACTAATCACGATAAGAGGAAGCTTATTCAAAGAAATCAAAAAATAGCAAGGTCAAATACTTGCGAGGCAATTAAAACCAGCAAAAATCACCAATAAAAAACTAAAAACTAGAACAGGGAATGGAAATCCACCAATGAAAATTGATGAAGAAAGTTTATGAATATTTCAAAGAATGTGCTCCATTTACAGTCAACAAATCCATCCCTCCTTGTTGTGAAATTTGAAAAAATACATAACACTTGCAGCAGAAGGGAGCAGTGAAGCTCCAGTACATATCCACAGATGAGTAGATTGCGAACATTCTCACCAAACCTCTGTCTAGAGCGAAGTTTGAATACTTCAGAGACAAGCTTGGCGTGATGCAGAATGTCTCCCTTGCCCGAGAGGGAGTGTTGATGTTTCAGCATCGGGCAGACATTCTCCCAAATTGGTCATGCTGATTTGACAAAGGGAGGATGATACATTCACTCACGGGGCTATGCTAGTGGTGAATGGCCCAAGATGTTGATGGTTCTCCAGTTAGCAGCATCGAGCAGACATTCTCCCAGATTGGTGATGTTGATTTGACCAAGGGAAAATGATACATTCACTCACAGGGCTTTGCTAGTGGTGAATAGCTCAGGCGTAGTCTTTCTCCTTAGTCATGTTGATTTGACTAGGAGTTATAAAGACTCGAGATGCAGCATCGGGCAGACATTCGCCCAGATTAGTCGTGCTGATTTGACCAAGGGAAAATGATACATTCACTCACGGGCTTTGCTAGTGGTGAATGGCCCAGGTGTAGTCTTTCTCCTTGGTCATGTTGATTTAATAAGAAGTGATAAAGACTCGAGATGCTAGATGCTTTCACATTGCTTGCTCCAGGATGGAGTGATCTAATTTTTATAAGGCAGGTTTTACTTGTTTACAAGTCTTGTCTAATGTTGAAGACAAGGGAAAATGATACATTCACTCACGGGCTTTGCTAGTGGTGAATGGCCCAGGTGTAGTCTTTCTCCTTGGTCATGTTGATTTGATAAGAAGTGATAAAGACTCGAGATGCTAGATGCTTTCACATTGCTTGCTCCAGGATGGAGTGATCTAATTTTTATAAGGCAGGTTTTACTTGTTTACAAGTCTTGTCTAATGTTGAAGAAGTAGGCCCAAGAGACCTCTTGTGATGAGGGGCTTCTCGGTGGGTTTACTCAACATTATAGCCCTATATTAATTAGACGAACATGTGAGGAGATGATACATCAACATGGCTCATGGTCAACTTTTCTAGTAAAAGAAGAAAGCCAAGAAGACAAGTCAAAGACCATTAAAATATTAAAGAAACTTCGAAAAAGCATTAAATGAATTATTGTGGATAAAAGAAGAAGTCGGCCCCACAAGTAAATAAAGGTGACTCAGATTACTATAAATAAAGGCTGGATCATTTCATTGTCACATCACTCACAAGCTCTCCTTAGCAAGTGCGCAAGTCTTAGTTGCAGTTGCCAATTGCAGTTGCAGTTGCCAGTTACAATCACAGTTGCAATTGAAGTTGTCAATTGCCAATTACAGTTGTAGTGGTCAGTTGCCAGTTGCGCAAATTTTGGTGGTGGACTATCTTTATCTAGTGATTCGCTAGCCTTGAGGGATCTTCCTCATGCTAGGGCGCAACCTTCTATATGTTGGGTTCTTCATTTTATGGTGATGTATTTTTTGTCTTGAATTCTTCTTAAGAAAAGTTGTTGGGTTTTCTCCCAAGGATGGGTTTCCCAGGGTAAAAATATTGTGTCTATTGTGCATGGCTATCTTGCTATGATTATGTTATTTCCGCTGAAGTTTTATTTTAGTTGAGATTTTCAGTGTGTAATTATTCTATGATAATAGTGGCATTAAATTATGTTTGAAATCATAAGGCAATAATTATCAAATCTGGAAATTAGAACCATAACCTTGCAAATTGAAGGCAATCATATGATAGTGATGTGTGAAGACAAGACAATGGCCAAACAATAACAAGTGGGAAAATGAACCTAAAGTTTTAAGTTGCACAATAACTTTACTTTTAGCACATTTTTTATCGATGTTAAAGGCCTGCTTTTAGTAGATTATTAATCAATAAATTCCCAAGTGAGGTTGTTTATTAACCTTTTTAAGATTCTTTTGTTCATCTTGCATTAACCGCACACGAACTACTTAAAGTTGAAGTTGATATCCATTTTGATGTACATTTACAATTTCATTTGACTGCTTAGCATTTAGATGAGTTGTCTTCTAATTTTGTCTAAACGATACATTGTTGTTGGATGGAAAATTCACAATTTTTTTATGATATTCTGAATATTTTAAGATATTTTCAATGAGTTATTGCCAGGCCAGGTTGGAGAGAGTCCAAACCTTGCTTCTCTAGTGCATCATCCACTGCAAATGCACATTTCCACGACCCATTATTCAGGCAAAGTTCAATGTCCACCCATTCTGCCTCAAAGTCATTTTTCGCTTGGTCTCTTTCCTTCATAGAGTCAAGTCTTTCAGAGACTCTGCCATCGAGAGAGAGCAGTACCCCTACCTCGCTCTTTGTTCCTCGGAGAACCTTGCTTCGAATCCCCATTCAAGTCGTGCATGAGGTTGCTTCTCAACAATGTCTCGACTTCTCTAGTTGATGAATATCTCCCCAGAGCACCTTCCCACATTCAGTTACTGTTTTTCCCTTGATGCGTCGCACCATCTCTTGCCAACTAGACAAGTACTAAAGTGGGCTATCAGAGGGGACATTTACAAATTGTACATCTAGGTCACTTGGACCTCACCTCCAACGAGCTTGGGCTCAAAGATGTCCTTCTATCTAGAGCACTTTTTGAAGCTATGAGATGGCATCATCGTCTGCCCCCTTTATATGCACAGGCATTGGATGCACTCGCTCAAGATCCCTTTGGGACAACTCCGAGTCAGTTCTCATCGACTCCGGATCGAGACAAACCACCATATACCACAATCTGATAGGGTCTAACAGATGTACCACTTGCAGGAGCCCAAGATAGAGATGCACCTCATTTTTAGGTGCCCATATACTATGAGATCAGAGGACGCTATCACTGCCTCTATAGGGACTCGAGAGCTCTAGGTCGATTCTCATCGACTTCGGATTGAGACGGACGATCATATACCACGATCTGATAGGGTCTGTCGGATGTGCCACTTACAGGAGCCCGAGACAGAAATGCACCTCATTTTTAGGTGCCCCATATACTATGAGATCAAAGGACGCTATCATTGTCTCGATAGGGACTTGAAGGGCTCCCTCTCTACTTTCTTTTGGTATCAGGACCAGTGATGCCTAGCCCTCTTCATCGGGGAGATTTTCGGCCATAGATCTCAATTCCTGCACACCATGCCCAGCCTTGGGACGACCAGGACGATCACCTTATACTTCCATGTTGATCCATCATATTGGAGCAACAAGCGACAAGCAAAGTCACAGTGTACCAGACAGTAGGGTGGTGAGACCTCATGTCTCTCCTTAGCCTCCCCCTTTGGGAAACCAACCATTATCATCGAGACCGGTTCGGAGGTGTCGAACTGTACATCAGTCCATACATCCTCAGGGGATTAGAGGGTTCAGCTCCAGAAGGATCCACAGTAGGGCACCTCTCATTCGTCAAATTACCTCCCAAATCCAGAGGAGCAGCCAGAGATCTATCCAGAGTTTCTTTCTTTCAACCTTGGATGTTAGGAGTACCCCCCACTCCTATATCCCACCGGGATCATACAGTTGGACCCCCCATGGGTTCCATAGGACTCTGACAGCAAGCTAGTGCCCAGTTTGCCCCCCTTGCCCTCGGCCATGAAACCGGGGAGACCTTGACATCACTGGCCTCATCGTCAATTCACACTCTCTCTCTCTCACTCTCTCTCTCACTCTCTCTCTTGATAGACTCATGAGTTGTCCACTCCAATCTTGGACATACCTATATATTTGGGATTACCATACCTTTGACACAGTCATATACATGTATTTTGAGGCTATACTACTGTAGGTTTCTTTCTTTATATTATTTTTTTGGCATTTTCTAGGAGTTGCGCTTGCACTCTCACATTGTAATCTTACTTGTTGTACTTGAGTCGCATTGACCTACTTTTGTGGCCATTTGTTGGACATTAATAAAATTATCTTATCTTATCTTAAAACAAAGATAAGAAAGTGAATTGTCTTGGGTGAAATGCACATTTCATGCGAGTAAAACAAGAAATATCTTTTCTTTTATTTCCCTTGAGTAAAAATTGCAAAGATACTGAGTATGCAAGATACCGGGTACAAACTTTTTATATTGCTTTCCCTAAAAAACAAATTCCTTGCCAGTGAATAAAGCACCATGCATTTCCCCATTGGTAGCAAGCTATGCTACCATAAATGGGACAACCACCTACCATTTCTGCATGGAACAATCTAGAAATTGCAACAGGACTAGAAGATCATCCCAAAACAAGGTGGTCCCACTTCATCAAAGGCCAAAACAGGCTGTTTTTGGAACCATTTGGGTCCTTTCTGGGGTGGTTTTGCATTTCTCAAGAAATAACATGAATCATTTTGATCCCCGCAAAATAAATACGACGATTTTAGTGACAGGCGCATATAAAATATTTTTTAGAGAATAAAAAGAAGAACAAAGACCATCACTCACTCATTACTATCCTAAAAGGAAGTCATCACTTTCATTAGCTACTTGAATAACAGAACCAAAAAAAATGGAATTTTTAGTGGAAGGGACTTTTGAACAGCTTGTTGAAGGTGAACAACAAGCACTGAAAATCAAGCAAGATAAAGGAGAATTCAATCTTGAATATTCTTCAAGCAAGTGAAGAAATATCTCAGCCTCAAAGCCTAGGGGTTAGCTCAACCAATTGTCACCAATGTTGTTGGGCATTTGGTTAGTTCCATGCCGGCAAGTGCCCAGTTCAAATGCCTCTAGGTTAGGAACAGTAATCTACACCGACAGATTTACTTTGGATTTCATCCACTAATGTGGGGAAGCATCCCTTCGATTTTCCCACTAGGTTTTCCTTGGGAAAAAGAAGTATCTCAGCCTCTACAGTCTTGAGAAAGGTTTGAAGAACAATAGCAAAAGCATATTTAATGAACAATTTGAATACTGGAAATTGCACTTCTTGAATTGCTCCAAGCTAGAGAGAAAAAATAGGCAGATTTGAAATTTTCTGATTGGGGACTTGATATCGGTTTTCATCCTTTTGGGGTTTTCCTCTGTGTCCACATTTTCATTATAATGACAGAAAGCTAAAGCACCTTTGCTTTCAAAAGCATCACACAAAAAAACCCCACAATGTCAAATCAATCTTTATCAAACGAGTTGTTGGAAGCCAATGGAGCCTTTGAAGTCAGGTTGTAGGCACTTGTGTGTTAATTTCTTAAGACCAGCAAATTAAGCAAATAGATCAGATCTAATTACTCTACTGGAATTATTAACTCTTTTAATGCAGCGGAAACTAGAAAAGCAAAACACACAGTATACAATAAATTTTTTGCTCCTCTAAATCAGCTCTTCATTCAATAACTTCAGAGCCTACAAGAGCTCCCTCATCGGGAAAATGGCTTTGAGAAAATCACAGCGAAACAGGCAAAATCTGAAGACAAGAATCACCTCAATTTGTTGCCACGACTTGTTGTATGTCCCAGCAGTTGTACGGCCTATACGGATTCGCACGTATGGGTTGTCCTACTCACATGTGCGACCTGCAAACTTCTCTGTCGTTGTTCTGAAACCTGCACGGCCTGTTGTTGTTAAACAATCCACGCGTGCGGCCCCTTTCTCGTTGTTTTTGTCCCCACACATGTGGCCCCTCTGCTAGTTGTTGTTGTACGGTCTTGGTTGATGATTAATGTTGCCTTCTTGTTGGTTTCTCCCTGTTGAAATCTCCTCACCAGGCTGAAAATCATATCTCTGATCTTCCACACTTACTCACATGACTTGTGAATAAATGATCATTGTGTCTTTTTCCTTTGCCCTCTGTGTCTTTTATAACATTGACTTGAGCCAAATCTCTAATCTCAACAGTCATGATCTAACCATGAGATCAATGGCTCTCTTTTAATTAAATCACTAAGTGACCCAACTTAGTCACTTTTATTAATTAAAAGTCACTTTATAAAAAGACGTTAACTTTATTAATTAATTAATTAATAAAGTGAACTCTAAAAAAAGCATAGGATACATTTAATGACCACAAGAAGACACATTTGTGGAAATACATGTCTGAGCTACAAACACTAACACTCCCTCTTAGCGAGCAAGGTATTCTCCACCACTCTAAGCTTCTGTGAAGAAGACGAACATGCCCTTCACCAAGGGCTTGGTGAAAATGCCTGCCAACCGCTCATCTCTAGGAATATATTGGAGCTTGACTGCTCCCTTCATCACCCTGTCTCTAATGAAATGGTATTTAATCTCAATGTGCTTCGACCTATCGTGAAACACTAGATTCTCCAAGAGTTTGATGCAACTTTGGTTATCGCAGTGGATGAAGGTCAGCTCAAGCTCCTTACCAAACAATCCTGTGAGTAGCTTGCAAATCTAGATGGCTTCACAACTAGCTAGACTAGCCACCATGTACTCTGCCTTAGCTAAACTCAATGCTACAAAGGTTTGTTTCATGTTGAATCAGGAAATCACTGTTGATCCCAAACTGAAGCAGCACCCTATGGTGCTCTTTCGATCTATATCATTGCCTGCCCAATCTAAATCTGAGTAGCCCTGCAACTTCACACCATCTCCACCAAGGTACTACAATTTGTATCATGTTTTTCTCTGCAAATATCTGAACACGTGCTTTGTTGCCACCCAATGAACCTCCCTCGACTCCACCATGAACTGGCTTAAGGTGTTAACAACAAAGCAGATGTTTGGTCGAGTGTTGACCAGATACATCAACGAACCAATCAACTGTCGATATTGTCGGGGGTCTGCCAACTCTAAATTTGAAGAATCAATCTTCCTCGGGTTGGTCACCATCGGAGTGGCCATCGGTTTGTTGTGCTCCATCTTGAATCTCTTCAGGATCTCAAGAGTGTACTTCCCCTATCCTAGGAAGATATCACCTGATCTTTGCCAAACCTCAAGTCCCAAAAAGTAATGCATTGGCCTGATATCCTTCATCTCAAATGTTGACGCTAGGTCTAACTTGCATCCTGCAATAAGCCTCTCCACACCTGTCAGAATGAGATCATCCACATACAATACCAAGATGAGGACCTCAGATCCAACCAACAAGAAGTATAGGTTGGGATCTGCCTCACTCTTGGTGAAGCCCATGCCCTGCAAACAGTTGTCAATCCAAGAGTACCATGCCCTAGGTGCCTTTTTAAGTCCATACAAGGATTTCTTCAACCTGCATACATGCGTCTCCCTATCATGAACCTCAAACCCTTGTAGTTGCTCAATGTAGACTTCTTCCTCAATGACTCCATTGAAGAAGGTTGTCTTCCCATCTGATGGATGCCCCACCCCATCTCAGAAGCAATAGAAAGTACTGCTCGAATAGAGGAGTATCTAGCTACAGTAGCAAAAGTCTCCTCGTAGTCTATTCCCTCTTTTTGAGAGAACCCACAAGCCACAAATTTGGCCTTGTACTTCTCCACACTTCCATATGTTGCATGCTTTACCTTGTAAATCCACCTAGAAGTCACCACCGACTTCCCCTCTGGTGTTATGAACATAAAATACATAAAAATAAGTATAAATAGGTAATAATTAATAATATAAATAACTAATGATTAATAATTAATTATGAAGAGACATGACATATGAAAGGTCATGTCTCTTATGAAAGGGCACCCCTGTATGGGTATATATATACAAGCCCTCATCCTCATTGCAATATCATTTCATTCATATCATATTATTATACATTATTATTAAATATATTTACTATCCTTAAATGGATTATTGCATATTGTCCTATTTATACTGGATATTTACATAGTGAACCAGCTTGGTTCACCACAGTGGTATCAGAGCTCGTTTTTATCCTAGACTTTTAGCCATCAACCCTTGGTTAAAAATTTTGTTTCCTTTGGCAACGTAACTGCAAGCTTTTGGCCACAACTATAGTTTTGAGAGTTTCTCTGATCGGGTCCTTGACCACCAACCGGCCCTTGGCCATTCTAAGAAATCAAATTCTCGTGAAGAAAAAATACTCCGCTGCCAAGAATAAATAAATAAATAAAACTATATATATATATAAAGAGAAAGAAAAGAAAAAGATAAAGATAACTTGTGAACTTCACAAACCTGAAGTACTGTGATCCACTCCAAATTTTAAAAATTCAAAAGAAGACAATCTGCTGCCAAATTCCATCTTGCTGCCAAGTCTGTATGAATTGATCCGTAAAGCCCCAATTACAAACTATACAGCACGCTGCCACCGTACAATTTGCCACCAATTGTTCAGTCGGAACATCCTGAAAATCATGACCGTATAGCCAGCAGTTGATCCATCGATTCTATTAGCGGCTTTATCAATACATACTCATTTAGTACATCCGCCAGCTGCCAATTCTCTGAAAAAAACTGCGCTGTATGATCATCCGCCATAACAGTTCCGTACGATTTTGAATACAGTCTGCACCATTTAATCTTCTGTCCGTATTGTTGATTTTTGTCCGTACAATATGGGCCATTTAATTGTTGCCCATACTACCGTTGTTTTGTGTGATAGAGAAAATTGGGTTGTGAATATACTAAACTCAAATTAAATCCAAAGGATGCGACCCAAGTGGAAGGACACCAATATATGTAAAATATATTAATTGGTATATATTTATATATATCAGGTGTATAAAGTGCCTTAAAGGACAAAGTAACAAGTTTATAAAAGAACTTATAAAAGGTTAAAGTAATGAAAGGCTACTTATGTTTTCATTTCAATTTCAAAGTTAAAAGTGGTTAAAATATCTTTAAAAAATAGGATTATCAAGTTTAAAAATAGGATTATCAAGTTTAAGTACTAATAAAAGGAAACATAAAAAGGTAACTTACCTTTTAATAAGAAAGATATTTTAAAATTGAAGAGTCATTTAGAAAGTGAAAAAGGGAGTGTTCAAGTTATAAAGTGGCAAGTGGTTAAAATATTTTTTTTAAAAAAAAGGATTATCAAGTTTAAGTCCTAATAAAAGGAAACATAAAAAGGTAACTTACCTTTTAATAAGAAAGATATTTTAGGTTAAAATATCTTAAAAAAAAAAAAGGGATTATCAAGTTTAACTCCTTATAAAAGGAAACATAAAAAGGTAACTTACCTTTTAATAAGAAAGATATTTTATAATTGAAGAGTCATTTATAAGGTGAAAAAGGGAGTGTTCAAGTTATAAAGTGTCAAGGAAAAAATTAAATTAATTATTATTCTATTAATAAGATAAAAGGAGATTTGAAAAAAAAAAAAAAAAAATT
>ML787839.1:279123-343414 GCA_009831015.1 Picea engelmannii | reverse complement strand
TATATACATCATATTCCAAAACTGGTTTTCCCCAGGGGGGTTTTATCCAGGGTCTTAGACCAAAAATACCTGTGTCTACACATGCATTTTAGTTGCTGTTAGGAAGCTCTTATTTCTGTCCATATTTCAGCATTAAAGATTAAATAGGTGTGTTGTTGTTTATTGGGAAAGTATATGTAAAATTTATCTAACAGAAAACTACTTGCAAGGGCACCCAATCACTGAAACAACAACCATAACACATCAGCAAAACAAAACTACAGTTGTCTGTCATAAAACAGCAGAAAACAATTTTATAACAGCAGAGAAACTTAGTGTCTTAGCTTGGTCAAAGACAGACCAAGAAGACTGCTGATAGGACCTGGATTTTCTACACCAGATTCATCAGCAGAGGGGTCCAACAGATACCAGTACTGAGGACTAGAGCAAGGGGCGTCATTTGGGACAGTTTCCAGGCCATTCCGAGAAGTATAGCTCCCAGGGCGAACTTTCCAGACTTCCAGCAGTTACCGTCAGAGCTGTCATAGTCCCAACGCATCCATTGATTCCGCAGTGCTCCCATATTCTGGGTATTATCTTTTAGTTGCTTATTTGTATTCTGGCTAAGATCCTTTGTCTGTTGATCTAGTCGAGTATTGTCAGTTTATTCAGTTGCATTCAGCCATTTTGTAATCCACAGAGATATCATAATACAAACCTTGCAGTCCTTTGTCGCATTTATTATTTGTATGATCATTTATATGTTGTAAACCATTGATCCTACACACACATTAGCAGCGTTTCCTAAACTAGCCAAGTCAGGAACATTACACCAATCCAAGAGACAAACGATTGATGGGCACACGAGCTTCGATGGGCACACCGGGTCCACAGAGGGGGCGTGACAAGTCGTTTGAGTGTGGACTCGCGAAGGGGTGCGACACACCTAAGAGACATGATGTTTCGCACAAGTGACCCTTGGAGTTCCTATAAGAGCAAGGGCACACAACCAAATGAAAGCATGGTACTTCAGAAAGAGATTTGGAGAGCAATTTTAAGGCAACGAACTGAGGCAGAGTTACCAAGATGGAAGACAAGTAGCCAAGAGTGGGGCGCTTTGGGAGGTTTTGGGGAAGTCAGGAAATGCAATTCTGTTGGAGGCATGTGGGAGGCAGAATCGAAATCTGTGTTAGCTTGGTGAAAGTCTGCAAAAACAAAGGGACAACAAGTCTGCGGTTGTGGGCACGTTTGAGGTGCACCATAGGTGGTTGTGGAGACAGTTGCGACAGAGAGTCTTGGTGTCACGAATCTGTTCTTGAGTGTCTTGGTGAGGTGAGGCGAGTCGTGTGACTCTGCCGAATTTGTAAACCAAGCCGGTAGTGCTCATATTGTAATTGTTTCGCAATAACAAAGACTTAGCCCGATGTTAGGCACGGCTTGTGCCACCCGCACTATTTATGTGTTTGTCTTCATTTGTTCCGCAATTGTTCTCTTGGATTCTTATGTTCGTGGGATGTATGCTTTTATAAGACTAAGTGTTAAACTATGTTAACAATTGTCTAAGTATACAAGAGTTGCAGTAGAGTAGGAGTGTGACTCGTCGTTAGCCTAGAACGGAGTATGGGTATGCTCTAGGTGAAGAGGCGTAGTTCGAACGAAGTATTCTTGGTGTGCCAAGCAACCAAGTAAGAACCGCCACGGTGTCGCACGCCCTCAGGAGATGAACAATCGCAAGATTTGATCAAGCATCCAATGGGGTCGTGACACATATAATTAGAGGTTTTTATCATTTTTTTGTTCAAAATTTGACCAAAACCACATAATGAATAAAAGCAAGGATAACAAACTTCTCTCTTGTTTAACCAAATATATTTTTGCTATAAATCTAAATAGGCAAACAATCACAATAAAGTTTAATCATTGAGAGCCTTTTATTTTCATTAAAACGAAATTCATCTAACATATCAAAGTAAATTTAATAGAAAAACGCAACTAGCATCCACCTAATAGTGACATATATCTTCAAGTTCCTATATCACCATGGCTATGACAATACCTTTCTCGTCTAGACAAAATATCGCAAGGTTAAAAACCTTTTGGTCATTTGGATGACCTTGAACACTCAGGTAATTTAGCTAAAGTAATATTGTTTTTGACACCATATTTTTTTATTTCAAGTAAAAAAGAAATTAAAATAAATAAAATATAAAAAGCATAAAATACCCAAATTATCCCCAATACAAATAGGACATACTCCAACTATACTGGGTGCATATACTGGAGGATCTAGTACCTGGGAACATCCTCAGTAACATTTACAAGGACTACCCAACATCCTCAAGTCCCCAGAGATTTTGGAAAATGCACCAAATGTGTCTCTATGTAACATGAACTGGAAACCTTATGAGTTGATTTTAGAGAAAGGTGATATTGAAGCTAAATAAAATGGTATGAACAATCAAGTACAATCCAAAACTAATGGCAACAAGGATGAAATGAAATGCTAACAAGTCACAACAAAGAAACAATTGCTTCAATTCATAATTTAATATTGTTGTTGTTTTTGACTAACTTGCATTTTATTATTCGAAACTTACATTTTACATTTTAAATACAACTTTTTGGTTCAAATTATGTTAATTCATTGTGAAACATTTGCTATATGATGAAACTACTAGTAGCATTTCACCAACAGATGAAACTTCAAACGATATAAAATCTCAATTTCTAAACACTTAATAATATTAGTTTCTTTATGATGACCAATGTTTTACAATACTACAAGTAAGCTTGTGTAGCTAGAGATTTTGGTTTGGATTTTAAATTGTTAAGACTTAAGGTTCAAACTTAACTATACAGTTGGTGCAGCCTTATCTATGTGTCTCGAAAGGTCAACCTTATGCATGTATGTAACAAGGAACAATAAGGCACGATCCAATGGTACAATCCCATTAATTCACCTCTACATGCGTTGAAAAGAGACCAATCTCTACCCATACATGACTTAACATACTTATTTAAGATTACATTTGAATTACATATAAAATAATTTATTTAACATACCAATTATTGTATCATAAAGTAATAAAATGATTACAAGACTTATTTAGGATTACATAAGATATACGCTAAGTCATAGGGTTCGCCGAACTTGAACCTTGAGGTTTGAAGTTCGGCGAACCTCCACAAAATGTTCAGATTCGTCTTTGGTTCGCTTAGGTTCGGTTCAAGTTGCCATTCAGGAAGGGTCACGCACACCCTAGGGTTCTTCTCAGGCATTGCCAAAAAAAAATCCATACGCGTTGTGTCTAGTCCAAGTGCCTTTCTCCATTGGTTCGAGGAGAACGCTTGATTGTTTCGATTTGACCAAGCATCGAGGTCGTTCTGCATCAATTAGTGAATGGGAGTAAGGAAGCCTACACCCCGTTTCTACCTAGTCATTCCTGCGAGAAGATTGTTGCCATTTACAGCTAGTCATTCCGCGACCACCGACACTTGGCCTCTACATTTCTACACTCGACCATAAGAACTCGGAAGCACTCAACCTATACAATAGGCCCGTATATCTTACGCGATTATATTGCAACTTTATAGAATTTAAAAACTTTTAATTATTTGCATATATACATGTAATTTTATAATTTTATGTTATATAGATTATAATAATAGTTGAAATTGATTATTTTTATTATTTAAGAGTTAAAATTATATAATTTAAAAACAATTTATTTAAGTTATATAATTAAATAAATAAATAGATGACTATATTTAATTTATTATTTTATTTTAGAAATTATATGTGTGTATATATATATATATATATGTCAATTGGGTTTAGCCCAAGTGGTTTGTACTGAGGGGTGTTTTCCTCCCCACCCAGGTTCAATTCCCGCAAGTGACATGTTTGGCTCTTAAATGAGCACGCTATCGAAAAAGCATCAGCTTTCTAAAAAATCTGGTTTACTTTGGGTACCATCCTCGAAATGAGGGGAAGTACCCGGTGGATTTCCCCAGGATTTATTCCCTCGAAAAAAAAAAAAAATATATATATATATATAGAGAGAGAGAGAGAGAGAGAGAGAGTCGAACTTAATGGCTAACCTCATCCCAACCTTATCAAAACATTTGAATTTGAATCGAACCAAATCGTTGCCGAACCTGAACCATGTAACAGGATATACGATAGAACAATGTATAATGGACTTAGTTAGGATTACACATGTTAATTACATAGGATATAATTTAAAACCCAAACTTGTGATTTACGTTCTTGCAGCAAACTGCAATTAAAAGATTTAAAACCTCAATTCCATGACATCAAAACCAATAAGGTTTTGAAATTTGTATCCAAGCTCCAAAACCCATGTTTCACATTGGAATGCTACTGAAGTGTTTATCATTCATGATTTATAGTTCCAACGAATGAGTTATAGTTCCAACATCTCGTCCATATTTATGGTACAAATGGGAAAGTACAACACCATGCAAACACTTCTAAGTTCTAAGGCATATGAAGCCTTTACAAGGTGAAGGAAACATCATAATCTTACAAATACAAGAACCCAAGCATGAAATAAACAAACATTATACTAAAAAAGGTCACAAGATGTGCCTCATTTTGCTCACTTTAACCCTAAGTAATCTTTTTGGAAGCAATGTTATCTAACATTTGTAAACATAATCCTAATCTAATACAAGCCCAAAGAAACAAAGGATTTCATAATCAAAACAAGCAACAAATGGTCAAGGAGTGCAAGACAAACCAGTAAGCATGCTCACAACCTTTGACCTGAGCAATTTCTTCTGGAATAATTCTATCACGACAAATGGCACAAAGCCAAAAGTCATCAAAATTTTCAGGTAAAGCAGGTTTGAGGATAGCCTTTTGTTGATCGACACAGACCTGAAAAGAATTATAAAAACAAATTCACATATCATTAGGCAATAGGGTGAAGCTTTATATTTAGAGAAAAACAGCACCATATGAAGTAGGAACAGCTATAATTGAAATGCACAATAGAGAAAATACAAGGTAGGAAGTTTAAGTGGGCCCAACATGAAAATCATATCTAGAGAAAATGCACAACGCATTCAGTCAATGTCTTCATTGAAAAATTGGAGCAAACATAAACTGATAACCTAATTGTGCTAACAAGGATTGTTAAGAGTAAGACTTAGACTACACTAAATTATATTTAAGGCAAGGATAGACTAAATTGTACACAAGTTACCAGATAAAGAAGTTTTGATCTAAGTGAAGAATGAAATCAATTCACCAATCAGATAAAACACTGTGCCATAAAACTATCAGAGAAAGAAGATGAATTAAAATGGCCCAAAAACAAAGTTTCAGAAAACTATACTGCAAAAATAGGGTGTGACGCTAAGATTAAAGAAGCAGAGGTGGGGGAATCCAAATGGTGGTGGAAGATAGTATATAATCTCGATAGTCCTTTGAAGACAAAAATCTTTATTTGGATAGCTCTCTCAAACAAAAAACTTAACATGGGATGATGGTCAAAAAAGAAACTGGCAAAGGCCTGGTAGATGCATTTAGTGTAAAACCAGTGAAGATGCTGATCGTATCTTTGTTAAATAAATGTATTTTCTCTAGACAGGTCTAGAAGGAAGTCTTACAGATAGCTGGTGGAAATAACAGATGGGAAAAAGATTCTTTGGTAGACTGCTTTAAAAGTTGGCTCTTTGATAATTCTGTAGCTGAACATAAAGCCCTCCCTTGTTTTGTCATCTGGGGCTCTGGATTTCAAGAAATTACTTGATATTTCAAGGAATAGAAAAAAATCCCAGGCTGGTTGTTCATCAAATTAGACTCTCATACAGATTCCTGAAAGCCTAAAAAGACAAAACCACAAAAGATTCTCAGAATGCCTGAAATAGATTACACAAAAGTATGGGGTTCTTTGATGGAGTATGTCAGGGAACTCCAGGAATGTGTGGATGCAGAGGTTATTTGTTCTTAACAGAAAACAACTATATTTATCTAAAATACGCAGGAGGTCAGAGCACTGATAATAGGGCTGAATGTATGGCTCTATGGATACTCCTGAAAAGTGCAGCAGACAGAGGTATTAATACTCTACAAGTATTTAGAGATTCAAAGCTTTTGATGGATTGGGCTAATGGTAAATGTCTTATTGAGACTCTGGTTCTTTCTCCAATACTGAACAGGATTCTTGAGGTAAAGTTCAAACTTATTGATAACTCTTTTTCACATACACAGAGAATTCAATGTTAACGCTGACAGGTTATCAAAAGAAGCTCTCTCTTTGCAGGAAGGAACATTTTCTGAACAAGAGTTCAAAAATGGAGAAATCCATCATGAAAATGTTCTTTCTTTTTATTGTGATGTAATGCTTAATGCTTAATGTAATTTTGTGGTTGATGGAAATACATGAAGTCTTTTTGTATGTATCTTTTCGGTGCTTTAATGCACTAACAAGGGACTTAAATGGTCCAGGGAGACTGTAAATGTAGGGTTCGATGACAAACTGTTGTAGTTTGGAGGTGATAGTCTTTTTAAGTCTCAGAAAGTGGCATAAAGACAGTACAATGTATATTCTGACTTCAGAAATGAAATATTGAATATAAAAAATAAATCACGGGGGATTAAGAAAAGAGTCTTGAGTTCAAGTGAAGCTTGACTCTTTGAAAATACCCCACAACATTCAAAAAAGAAGAAAAGGAGGATTTACTAGGTGTAGATGATAAAAAAAATATAACCAAATGTTGTTTCCCTCCACTATCATCAAAACACTGAAGCAATTCCTACAAAAAAATGTGAAATTCTTTCTCAAACAAAGAGATTAGTCTAGTAAGTTTCACTCAAATACAAGCCAAGTAACCAGAGAAAATAAATGCACTTATAAAGACATTAGATAAAATAGGAGGAAAATCAGGCAAGAAACCTTCTAAAAATTAATTATGATACAAGTTTTAACCCAAGATAACTAAAAGAGCTCAATGGTACCCACATGTATACCGTACTCAATACAACAAAAAACACCATGTTAAGGTGCAAGCATCTCTAAAACAAGACTGATATACTAAACAACATAAGAAGAGCACATGATGCTGGACAATGGCGTCTATCTAAAACTCCCGTTACTAGAATGAAAAAGTAAATACCCTTATCTATCATCCACCAATGAAAAGACACCCTAGAACTGGTTGAATAATCCAAGGTTGGGTAAAGAAGAGATCTCCAGTGAGTTTAAACTTTACCCCTGGGGCTTCTAATGCTATCTATCTTCTAAAGTTGAATCCTCACCATACTTGTGAACTTGCACATGATTTTGAAAGTGTTTTGATCAACTTTAAAATCTAATGAAACAAAGAAGCAATACAATACATATTCTATGTTTACACAACATCTCGATGGGCTAATCAGAGAAAACTCTGAATCATTGGAGACAAAATCTCAGACTATTTGACAAATACTGCTGAACACAAATTGTGATCAATAGTGAATGCAAAGAAAAAATGAGGATATACTACAATCATAGATTAATCAAGTTATTCGAGTATTCCATCCATGTATTGTGCACTAGACGCTCAGTTTTAATATTATCGACTATCAAAAAATTTGGGCTAAGTAAGCAATCTTTTGAAAGGAATATGCATCCAGATTCCAAGCATTTTGCTTCAAATTCTAGCATATAGAATGCCAAAAAAGGTATGTGACAGGTCTTTTTAATCACCTCCCTAATTTCTCAAGAAGATAGTTAGAAAGATTGTGCATTTAATTATCAATCCGGGGTTCGTATGTGTTAGCTTTATAGCTCAGGAGGTACTCTGCATGTTGTCTTGTATGCGGAAGTGACCTTACATTTGCACTACTAGGCACTTGACTTTGTAATAGGTGTTTTATAAAGTTGTAATAAAGTGACTCTTTTATTAAAGTGACCTTCTAATATTTTATTAAAGTGACTTTATGTCATAAAGTGGAAAATTACTTTAGTAAATGTAAGTGATTTATTTTGGAGGGAATGAATCATGTCCCTTGATCTTGTAAAGGCAAGATTAGATCTTGGCCATTGGATTTAAAGATGGGGAGGGTGAAAAGTCATTTTCAGTTATAAGAGAAAGCCTAGGGTAGTGTGCAAAACAAGTCAAGAGATATTTGAGAGTGAGCTTGGAAGAAAATGAATGCAGCTTTGGCACAATTTTCAAGAGAGATTGAGCACAAATCCCAAAGAGAAAATTTTGTGTGAAGATTGTTGAAATTTATTGCTGAGAGGGAGGGCCGTAATGTATGGATCCGTATAGGCCGAACAGTAGAGAAGTGGGCATGGAAATCAAGGCATTTGTGGCACGGTTTTCGAGGCAGCTTGACGATTTTGCTGCTGAAGGACGGTTGTACAGAACAGACCATACAGCAGCAGGTTGGCATGCATTTCGAGGTGCTGATTTGGAGCAGGACATACAGCAGTACGGACTTTTGGGCACAGGGTTCTAGGTAGAATTTTGTGGGACAGTTTGGGTGTCTGTAAATGTTTCTCTTGCTGCCAAATGCATTACTGTTGTAACTTTTGGACTTCCTGAAACTCTAAAAAATCTTTCTTGGTGGGTTTCCCCAAACTGGGGTTTTCCCTGGTTGGTTGCCAAAATTCTAGGTGTGCACGTGTTTTGTGACTGTTGTTCATTGTTATTTTCCGTTGCAATACTTAGTAATGTGTGTTTCTGCTTATGATATAGTTGTATGTGGGTATTACATATCAGAGTTCATTTAAGACAAAACTATGTGTTTACTAAGTGTTTGACAAAAGTCCTATGGAGTTAGTGTGCTTTTGTTACTGATTTTCTACAGTATGGAACTTGCGAATTGTCGTGCACTGTATATGCAGGAACAACTATTATTTCTATGTGTTGTAGTCATAGTGTCAATGATTACCTTTGCAGGGAGAGTATGGACAGTTCACAAACTTGGCAAGGTTCTAAAGTTATTTGCAGGAAATAAAATTCACACGTTCCAAAAAGGAAACAAACATGTTGGAAAATTAAACACACCAATTGTAGATATCAGGAGTATGAATCAACTGTCTCCCAAAGCAACCCCAGCAATCTAATTTTAGGAACACACACTTGCTTGAAAAGAAACACATGTTGCAGGTATCAGGAGTATGAATCAACTATCTCTCAAAGTAACCCCAGCAATCTAATTCTAGGAACACGCACTTGCTTGAAAAGAAACACACAAGCTGCAAGTATCAGGAGTATGAATCAACTATCTCCCGAAGCGACCCCAGCAATGTGCTGAAAGAAAATCTATTAACTAATTGCAGAGAATGTAAAGACTAATCTAGATCGCAGGGAAGATGATAACTTATTCTAATCCTTGCTAAGATGATCACTTCTATTACTCAGACCAACAAAAGCAATCATTGTGTTGAGCACATTTATTCAAAACCTACAGGAATGCAAACCAAATCTGAAATGTAATGGGAATGAATAAACAAATGCAATTCTACGTGAATAATCAACTACATAATTTAAATAACAATTAACGATTAAACATGTCATGATTGCAATAAATCTAATGAACAAATAAATTAATTAAATAAATCGGTCTACTATAAATCTGCAAAATAAATTAAATTAATTAAATCACACGCTATGGAAACTATAAGTCTATAATTAAAATAAAAGCTCAATATAAATTATTCCATTATCATTCGGACATTGCTCTAAGAGTCCCTCCCAACAATGGAGAGAGTTCTCTCTTTTATACATAAATTCAATAGAAACTAGAAATAACAAATATCAAAATAAACCCACTTATGGATTTGAAATCCATATTGGTTACAACAATTTCCTAAATAACGAATGGTTTCCATGATCCTTGCTAAAAATTAACAATTAATAAATAACTTCCAAGATCTTTTCTAACAATTAGCAAATAATAAATAACTCCAAGATCTTTTTCCCAAGAATTCTTGGTTAACCACTCAAACTAATATTTTGTCTTGGAATTACAAAATTATCTCCATATCTTTAATTTGTTTGGATTAACATTAATGTTGCATGGATCCATAATTGTCACATAGAGTAATAACAGCATGGCTCATTGTTCCAATGGCTCAAGGTTCCGATTGCAGCACCGTTCTATGGACGAGTTGCAGCGTAGAATAGTTCCCTGGCGAGTTGCACCAACTACTATGAGTTGCAGCCACTGCATGGGAGTTGCAGCAGTTGTCGAGCCAGAGTTGCAACAACTCCAGAATTGCAGTGGTTGTGTTGCAGCACTCCAGAATTGCGGCAGTTGTCGAGCCGGAGTTGTAGCACTCCAAAGTTGCAGCAGTTGTCGAGCCAGAGTTGCAGCACTCCAGAGTTGCAACAACCAGCAGTAGAGAGTTGCAGCAGTGGAAACAAAAATACATCATATGGCGATATCACAATCTGCACAACAACTTGTCTGGCACATCGTCTTTGCAAATTAACTCAAAGATAAATGCAAATATGATATTTTTCTAATGTTCAATCATAAATTCATGTAAAGTGCTAAAGAAATGCAATGGAAACACATTAAGTCTAAATACCGCACAATAATGGATTGATAGAAGGTCTAGGTAAGCGGAAAGGGGTTAAAAGTAGGAAAAAGATGGTATAAAAAGATGGTATTTCTGAAGCTCATCGGTTTGTGTGAGAAAAAATGGAAATTACAACAACATACATATTTTGTAGGGTAAAACTATTTTGATTATGGCCAATCATAAAGATTTCAAAGAATCTCCACTTCATAATATCAACAAGGATATTTGTTGATATTTAGATCAAAGACGATAATGTTCATCAGATGAATCATGTTCAAGGATAATCAGGGGCATAGACAAATGAAGTACCACACTATGGCATTTTTGAAGCCCTTATTCCTCCCTTGATTTGGATATACTCAGTGGGCATTACTAACACCCTTCAATTTCATGTGTTCCTGTTTTCTGTCCAGCTTTATAATCTCTCCCCATACTAACAAATCATGCACCACTCAAAGGTTGATCAAATATGTTCTCAATAATTGAAATAGAAAGCCACTTAGGACATGAAAAAATCTTGGACAAGTAGACCATGCACATATCAAAAAGGGACAGCCCACACCACTGATCTAACTATAAAACAAAACAATTAGCTTAACCCCTAAAGATCAGCATCTGTAAGAGAAGAGACCTGAAATGGCAAAAACACCAATACTTGAAATGTTAAAACTAGAAAAGGAGAGAAAACTCTATAAGTATATTAATTCGAAAACATGTTTAGTTCAAACTTCAAAGCATAGCTATTCTCCACAAAATGATTCTGTGTTTATCGACTGTGAGGAGCTGCTAATCTCCCCAATTTTGTGTATAATTCATACAATTTTGACTCATCTCCACTTCATAATATCAACAAGGAGATTTGTTGATATTTAGGTCAAAGACAATAATGTTCATCAGATGAATCATATTCAAGGATAATAGGGGGCATAGATAAATGAAGTACCACACTATGGCATTTCTGAAGCCCTTATTTGGATATACTCAGTGGGCATTACTAACACCCTTCAATTTCTTGCGTTCATGTTTTCTGCCCAGCTTTATAATCTCTCCCCATACTAACAAATCATGCACCACTCAAAGGTTGATTAAATATGTTCTCAATAATTGACATAGAAAGCTACTAAGCACATGAAAAAATCTTGGACAAGTAGACCATGCACATATCAAAAAGGGACAGCCCACACCACTGATCTAACTATAAAACAAAACAATTAGCTTAACCCCTAAAGATCAGCATCTGTAAGAGAAGAGACCTGAAATGGCAAAAACACCAATACTTGAAATGTTAAAACTAGAAAAGGAGAGAAAACTCTATAAGTATATTAATTCGAAAACATGTTTAGTTCAAACTTCAAAGCATAGCTATTCTCCACAAAATGATTCTGTGTTTATCGACTGTGAGGAGCTGCTAATCTCCCCAATTTTGTGTATAATTCATACAATTTTGACTCATCTCCACTTCATAATATCAACAAGGAGATTTGTTGATATTTAGGTCAAAGACAATAATGTTCATCAGATGAATCATATTCAAGGATAATAGGGGGCATAGATAAATGAAGTACCACACTATGGCATTTCTGAAGCCCTTATTTGGATATACTCAGTGGGCATTACTAACACCCTTCAATTTCTTGCGTTCCTGTTTTCTGCCCAGCTTTATAATCTCTCCCTATACTAACAAATCATGCACCACTCAAAGGTTGATTAAATATGTTCTCAATAATTGACATAGAAAGCTACTAAGCACATGAAAAAATCTTGGACAAGTAGACCATGCACATATCAAAAAGGGGCAGCCCACACCACTGATCTAACTATAAAACAAAACAATTAGCTTAACCCCTAAAGATCAGCATCTGTAAAAGAAGAGACCTGAAATGGCAAAAACACCAATACTTGAAATGTTAAAACTAGCAAATGGGAGAAAACTCTACAAGTATATTAATTTGAAAACATGTTTAGTTCAAACTTCAAAGCACAGCTATTCTCCACAAAATGATTCTGTGTTCATCGACTGTGAGGAGCTGCTAATCTCCCCAATTTTGTGTATAATTCACCTATTCTACATGACTATAAAGGTAAAAATAGTCCATTTTTCAAATATCAAAATACTGCCACCTTCCAGATGCGTGCCTGCTTGTGTTTTCTTACGTTGAATATCTACCTTATCTTGGACCATGATATTGAGCTACCAATCTGTTCTTCACTTTCAAGGCAAATGTTTGTGAATAGCAACACCTTTATCTAACAAGGCACAAGAAGTCTACCCATGATCAGAATCTTTGCTAACAAGACTTCAAAACTATTTCCACATCCAAAATATGTATCTTCTCCCATTCCTACACAATTTAGAACCCATGGAAATATGATGAAAATGTCATTCAATCAAGGTGTTGCCTTATATATTTTAAGCAGTTTGGTTAAACAATGCCACCATGTAATCAAGGTGTTGCCTTATATATTTTAAGCAGTTTGGTTAAACAATGCCACCATGTCTAATGGCTATGCTACTACTCCCAGCTGAGAAGGAACGTTGAAAGTGAATTAGGGAAGCCCCATGTCGAGTAACAAGCAATGGCATACAGTTTAGGACAAATTGGAAACTGTATGGTAGCCTTATATACAGTAAGAAAATTTACATATATTAAGGTTGAAAAAAAGAATATGTTTATCACGTAAAAACATTTCTTGCACATACAAAAGACAAATGGAGAACAATGGAAAAGGAGGTTTTAAAAAGGCCTTTAAGCCTTATAAAAGAGCATGTTTGTAATAGACCCAATCTTCTCTATAGCAATGTCCAGAAAATGGGGTATTAGGTTAAGCATTTCTTTTCTTGTCAAAGAATGATTTGTCCTCAATTAATTGGGAAATATAATTGAATCCTATAATCTCCAATATGGTTCATAAGGAAAAGTGTAGTTCCTTTTCATTGTGGGATGTCCACCTGTAACTGAAAATGATAATGGTTGGAAATTTAGAGCAACAATCAAGATTGGCAATCCCATCATACTTGTTAAAGAATTAAGGCAACTTTTCACATTCTTTGTGATATCTATGCAACCCTGCATAGATGACCTGTGGCAGTTCCGATTGGATGGCTCTGCAAGAAGAAATTGTTTCTGTTTTGGCTTGGGCTGACCCTCATATTAGGTGTCTACCTATGTACTTTATTCTACTTATGTCAATCACTCAGGAAGGCAGAGTCCAGACTTTTCTAAACCTCCACGCAAGGGATGTTATAACTTTTTATTTGAGATGACAAATATAGCTTGTATATTAGTTAACAATATCTAAGCAGCTATCCAAATGATAATTTTATTTCTTAAATTAATAATTTCCGAAGAAATGAAAATTGTTTACTTTGGAAACTTCTTGCTTTACCAGTAATATTTCTGTCAATTATGAGTGATTCATGACCTGCTTTGTCCCCAAACAGCAATCTCACTACTCCTCTACAATTACACTATGCAAAGGGAAAGTAAAGATTCATCTACAGAGGAAATAAACAGATAAGATCCAGTTCAGACTCATCACACTAATTATATGTCTTGGTTAACCAGGGGACAGAAAGTCTAAACAAGTCTGGTCAGGTACTAATCCGGATAATTTATAAATAAAATAAACACATCAAACACAAAATAATCACCAGGCATATTCATAACAAGCTGTGCCTCCTACAGAAAGTCCGGTGTCCTTAGGTTGATCACACAGACTTTTCTCATCATATATGATGGATCTGAATCATGAGGCCCCCCCCTGTTCTTTTGCTGATAACTCAAATTGCATGCACCTAGCAACATCATTACTGCTGGATGTTCTATCTAGGAGCCCGGAAACTGTACACTTTCTGGTTAAGAATTTTGTAACGATGGCTCCTTATTTATGTATTAACTATATATAGGGAAGAATGTGACACAATCTTTATCTGATTTGAGGTAGCACAAATTCAAATTGAAAATCAAAATCAAACAACAGAGAGGCAAGCATTTGCTAAACCCGGGAATTCAACTACATTACCTTCAAGACAATAGATTTTAGGTTATTTTATCAAATAGACAGAGTATCAATTCCTGCTCAATGCCTTTTGGATAACAGTTGACTTGCACGCTTCTAATGCATTTCTACAACAGATTGCAGAGAACATACAGATTCAATTTACTTATCAACGCCTATAGGAATTTTAATATATTTATTCATAAACACAGATTTATAATCCAGTCATAATAAGGAATTCCAGCACAAAGATGAAAAGCTTATCTTATCCAGAAGCTGAACCAAGCAACTGATTGAGTGTCAGCAATTTTTCACCCAACTGTAGGGAGTCCTCTATGGATGCCACCCCCTAGCCAAGCTATGAGACCACCAGGGCAAAGGATCAAGACTCTAAGGTCATTCATCCCATCCCAAAAGCATCTAAAATCACGCAAGAAATTCACTGCAGAACTCTCTTGCTAATCTTCCAGTCAGGCCAGTTTATAGCACTCCCTCTACTGCACCATACAACACAAGAATATACCCCCTTCTCTGCTCCACGATACCTCAAGAATCCTCTTCTTATTAGTGCTCTTCAGTATGGGCAGCAAGAGTCCAAACTATGGTCTACTTTCAGATTTAAGTCTAGCAGAAATTTTAGTTCTTGAAAATTAACGATCAGCAATCTACAAGGCATGGAGATGGCTCTTTACTCAGCCTAGTCTCTCTATTGCTACACTGCAGTCTCCTTTGCATTGTCTCTGTGATTCTATCTTCCATCCATCCCTCTTCACAAAATGTTGCTCATCACTTCCATGAAAAAACAGTCCTCTATGGTAGTAGTGCTCCTCCTCTTCCCCAAGACTCTCCTCTCCTATTCAAATCTCTCTTCTTGCATGAGTGATGAGAGAAAAAGAGAGAGTCCTACTCAAACTCTCCTTGCTTGAATGAATGATGAGAGAGAAAGAGAGAGTCATATTCAAACTCTCCTTGCTTGCATGATTGTAGGAGGTGGTTAGGTTATCCACAAAGGTTGGAGTCTTGTCATTTCTAAGTTCTCACCTCTCCACTTACATGTTTCCATTAAACTAAAACTGGGCCTTCTAATTAACTATCGTCAACATTAGATAGTGAGGGATTAGGATAACTACGTGGAAATTACAATGAAGCAAGGTTATGAGACATAGGTAACTAGGCTTATAATCATCCCCTTGGACCCCCTTACTTCTTCCCCTCTACTAGACTCATAGTACCTTAGGTGTTCTTTCTCAGTCAACCAGCCTTGAACCATTATTTTAATTTATCGATAATACATCCTTAGACATTCACTAGTCGGACCTTGGCCTTGAGCTCTACACTAAAAATCCATACTGGCATACTTATATCTATTACACACGGGGTCATTTATAATTGGACTCCCATCAATATACCCATCAATAATTCAGTCCAAAATACATCCAAAGGGTCGAAACCAGGATATTACAATGTTTTGCCAATGAATTCTGCAAGTACTCAATGAAAGACTCTTGGGCTTGAGTTGGCATCCACACCTCATTCAAATTAGGTTTTCATCTTATGTACTAAAGGTTTTGTTTAAGGATTTTCCGCAGATATTTCAATGGCGTTTTCAAACTCATGATTTTTTATTAACCTCGCAATGTCTGTATTTTTTCCAAATTTTGTGATATTTTGAAAACAATATATCATTTGGCTTGGACATCACAAAACATTGCCACATTAGGCAATAAATCAACGTTTTTTGCAATAATCGTCTAGCCTAGGTGGTTAACACAAAGTGTTGTGTTATGAACATAAATATACATATAAAATAGATATTAATAACATATTAATTAAAATGAGACGAACAAAGTTCGTCACGTACAAATAATCCAAAATATCTGGAATATAGTAATCAAATCCATACGAACAAATATATATATATATATAAGAATGAATAGTAAGATGATTACAAATGAGAATGAGGGCTCGCTTATATACCCACACAGGGGTGCCCTTAACCAATAGTCATGTCCTTTGAGACATATCCTTTCATTATTAATAATTATTATTTATTAATTATCATTAAATTATTATGTTATTAATATCTATTTTATATGTATATTTATGTTCATAACATTGCCTTCCCCTTAAAAATGCTTTGTCCTCAAAGCATAATCACTGGAAGGCTTCCCTTTTAACTTTTGTTCTGGCACACGATGTCTTCTCAAATCTTTTGTGCTTGTAGTTGCAATTCTCGACGAAACAAGATGATATAACCTTCGAATTCTCAAACTGATGTGTTGCATCTTTTGGGGAGTGATCCATCCCAAATCTACTTTCATTGGAATTGCTTGATGATCGATTGTTCGGATGGGGATTTTCATTTTAAGCTTCCCTACAAGTTGTTGATTTTGTCTTCGTTCTTTTTTAGTGTGGTAGTTAATTTGTTGGTAAGAAGAACATTGTTTATTTTCCTCCTCTCTTAGTCTTTGGTCGTAATGACTCTTGTGATTTTGATGACGATAAGGCATCCTAATCTCTTGTGACTTTTCCTTGGAATCATCTTCTTTTGATGTTTGTAGTGATTTTCCCATGTAAGCATTCTTTTGAATTTGAACATCAACTGACTTTGTATTGGTTCATTTTTCTACTGCCGAAATTTGAATGTCAAATAATTTCTCTATTGGGTCAGTCATTGTTTCCTTATCGACTAATGATGTTTTGCGATCTAGCTCTTCTTGTAAAGACTTCTTATCATGCTTGAGCTTTTTAATTTGAGTTAATAAATCCTGATTATGTCATCTTAATCGTAAAAATTCTTCCTTATTTTCTGACCTATCGTCTTTTTCTGATTCTAGATTTTCCTTTCTTTCATCCTTTAAGATTTTAATTTGTTCAAGTAACTTCTGGTTAAGGTTCCTTAGGCATAAGATTTCTTCCTCTTTTTCAATTAATTTCTCCTTGAGACCTTGATTTTCTTGTTCTAAATTTTTATTCCCTTGCTTCTTGTCTTTTGACTTTATGATTTTAACTAGTAAATTTTGATTATGATTTTTTAATCGTAATATTTCTTCATCTCGTTCTAGTAAGTCTTGGTCCATTTTTTGTCTTTTGGTCTTTAGTTCTTCATTTTGTGCGATGAGTTCCCGAATACGCTCTTTGAAGTAATGATTATCTTTCTCTGTTAACCCATTAAAATATTTCTCCTACTCAATTTCAAACTATAATTTTGTATTGCTCGCTTTATAATGTCCTAGTTCTCCTTTCAATATTCGTGATTGTATTTCTGAATTATCTTGATATTCTTCCATAATAAATAGTTTCCCACAAATCGGACAGAAGCGATTTTGATTTTTAAAAATTGTCATATACTAAAACTCCATTTCACAAAAAGGACATTTAGTCCAAAATTTCAATTTATATATGGAATTGTCCATTTTTTTTTATAAACTTGAATTGGTTTTAAGATTTATTTTAAAATTTTGATCAATTTGTACCTTCTAGGTACTTCGTACTTCAAAACTTTTCTTCACCCTTCTTTTCTTTTTATCCTCACTTTCCTCTCTCCAATAATATTAAATATATATATTTCCTTTACACCTTTTTTTTATCCTTTATATCCACTTTAATAGTGTCTTAATTAAATACCCTTTTAAAAAGATCACCTACTTTTTTATACTTTATATCCACTTTAAGTAACCCTTTTTTTTATACTTTATAAAAATACTTTTATATTAAGTGATTTAATAGTCTTTATTAAATACCCTTTTAAAGAGATCACCTACGTTACTTCTCCTTTATCCACAAATAATATATAAAGCTATGCACTTTTTATAACTTTGAATATGGCCTTGAGATTATTTTTATAATATCCCTTCAATAATTAATTTGGATGTACGAGGTATGAGGTCTTTTTTTTTAAATAATTCATCATTTGTCTTGCTTTTACTTCTTGTAATTTCTTTTAATGGTTTCTCTCTTATACCTTTTGCTATACCTTGTTTTTTTAATAATATTTTTGCAATATATTATATATATTACTTATCTTAAAAAATTCTTTTTTTAAAGGCACCTTTAAATGCTCTTTGTACTTTTTCCCTTTTATTTTAAAAACTTCAAATACTCTTAGGTAACTTCAATTACTCAATAATAAGTCACTTTTTTACACTTTTTGGTAACTTTTATGAAAAGTCATTTTTCTTTTTTAACAACCCCACTAAAATATACTCTCTTAATAATCATATCTTTTCTTTTAAAATAATATATTAATATTATCGCTTTTCCTGGGCCCTTCTAATAAACTAAGTAACTTTTTTTTAATGAATGATCGCGACCTTTGACGTGAGGTTTCATTTGGGATTCCCTTTTTGACTTCTTTAACTTATATACTTCACTTTTACTCCTTGTAAAGTTATGGAGATGCACCTTTTACTCCTCCTAACTTCTTGGTAATTGTTGGTCAACTAACTATTACGCTCCTGGGTAAGATTTCACCTTTGTATTTAATAGTTTGACTTTATAATTTTCTTATGTAACTTTTATATTGAAACACTTTGATATTATTTATTTTTTCCTTTTATTCACAAACCGGTTACATACGTATTTTCAATTTGCAGTGGAATATCTTCAACGGAATTTTAAGTTTTTATATGGCCAAAGGCTTGAGTTGGTCAAAGACCCTGACGTCAGAGAAACTCTAAAATTTGGGTAATCAGCGGAATACCCAAGAAGGGGCTCTGATACCAATGAGACGAACAAAGTTCGTCATGCACAAATAATCCAAAATATCTGGAATATAGTAATCAAATCCATACGAACAAACATATATATATAATGTATAAGAATGAATAGTAAGATGATTACAAATGAGAATGAGGGCTCGCTTATATACCCACGCAGGGGTGCCCTTAACCAATAGTCATGTCCTTTGAGACATGTACTTTCATTATTAATAATTATTATTTATTAATTATCATTTAATTATTATGTTATTAATATCTATTTTGTATGTATATCTATGTTCATAACATGTTGATATACATCCTGCCCCACCTAGGTTGCCACTCGTAAGTTCTTGATTTGCTTCCATAAGGAGCCATCTCATGTGGATGGGGTTAGGTGTGATCCCTAGGTGGATTTGGGGAATAAAAATCCATGCAGTCGTCATAGCCGCTTCACCAAGATTTTCATTCAAACAAATATATATATATATATATATATATATATATATATATATAATCTCATGTTATGGGTTTGGTGGTTTAACTACCATAACTAAGCTATAGGGGGGTGGTGTATGTATTTTGGATACCCTACCTCAAGCTCTTGTAGATGTCTTTGTTGCAATATCATTAATATAATGTGGCATTTATTAATCTCTTCAATTATATTTGTGTATTATTGTGCTACGTGTGCACACAATAGCAAATATTGGACAAGATCTAGAGGTAAATGTGATAAGACAAGGTGGAAGCAATGTGAAAGCATGCCCTAGCAAACATGGCAAAGAGATTGAAATGGGAAAAACAATGCCTTAGCAGCCATTAGAAGATGTGGGTAGAATTTCTAAGGGCAAAGCAGCCCAAAAATTCCATTTCAAAGAAGGGAAATTGGAGGCAATAACAAAGCTAATTTATTTGTTTGAAGTTCAAATTGTTTTAGCAGTCACAAAAATGCTATGGATTTTTTAATTGTTTGGTAGGAAAATGTTTATTTGTTGAAATTTTGGGCTTGGTATAGACTCAATGGATGTAGGTAGTTGCCTTTTCTAAAGCTAGCCATTTAATATCAAGACAATAGAACATTTTGATAGATGATGAAACCAAACATAAACTTTGTATAGCCAGGAAGACTAAAAATAAGAGAGAAATCCTATGAATGATAGGGGGAGTTCAAAAAGGAATGCATGGCAAAGATGGTCAAAAGAACCCATACACATTTTATAAAACTAGACCCCTGGAAGAGAGAGAGAGAGAGAGAGAGAGAGAGCATGTATGACAAATAGAAAGCCCAAAAAAGGATGCATGGAAAAGATGGGCAAAGGAACCCATACATAGTGGGATTGAAAATATGTTGAAGTCTCCAAATAAAGGGATACTCAATATGGTGGTAGTCTAATTAACAATGAGTGGTGTTCTAACTTTTACATAAGGGTGATAGCAATGAGGTTTTGGACTAGCAGTTACAGACAACGCATGTGCTCAAGAGGTTCTTTGAGGAAAAAGAGACTAGTACTACAGCTAGTTACCCAAATAACTTCGTGGATGAGAGTTGACCATATACAATCTTTAGATTCTATAATATTGTGTTGTGTCTCTCCATTTCAAAATACTCAAATGGTAAAAGTTTTGAGTCTTGTGTTAAGGGGTAATAAGTTGAGAATGTAATTTTTCAAATGGGGGGGGATATTAGAGTATAACACAAAAATACAAAACATATTTTAAAGTAATAAGAGTTGCTTTATTAAGTGGCATTTAACCATGATAATATTATAATATTGGGATAGGGGTTTCGTGATTTAACCACCATAAGCAACCTAGGGTTGATATAACAAATAATTAAGGGATGAGTAACTTAAGAGGATGGTAGCCAACCTCGAGTTCCTATAGATGTACTTGTTGTAGCATCCTTGATACAATGTGACATTTATTACCCTCTCCAATTATATTTGTGTATTATTGCGTTATCTATGAACCCATATGAAACCCTACAAGTCTAAAGGTAGAATAATAGACCCCATTATCAATATTGATTTATACTATATAGATTTGTTTTAATTGCAAACATAAGTGGAAAGGGACACAAATGCAAAACCCCTCACACAACCCGTGGGAATAAGATTTTGGACAAAGAATCGTCTAAAGGATTGAAAGACATCAATAAGATTGTAATATCCCTAATTCCGCAGATCGGAATATATGCCTCAACTGCCTATTATTTGTTGTCAGAATTGATACACTTTGAGTTTCTGGATGCATTTAGTAATTTGTGATTTTGCATGTTGTTTCAGATGGAGCAGTTGTTTAACAGTATATAATCAAGCATGCAATAGATAAAGAACACAGAACAGTTGCAATCTATGTATTATGAAATAATACTGAATACAATGTCGCATGTGGAGAAATAAAATGAATCTCTCGACTAGATCAGAGCTAGATGGATCTTAGCTGGAATACAATAATGAAACTAAAGCAATGATACCCGGAACAAGAAGAATGATGTTGGATCAATGGATGAGCGATATGAACTGTTGCATGCTACGGCAACTGCTCAAGACTGGAAAGTTCGCCCTGGTGGCTAAACTCCTCGGATCTGCCTGGAATATGTCTCAAAGAGAGCGCCCTGACCTCATACACACTCCCAGTGTCTGTCGAACTGAAGATCATTCCTCTGCTGATCTATATTGACCCCGGATGGGATCCCCTGGGGGTTGCGCCCCTACTGTTTCCAACTGTTGCGCCCTAGTGATTCCACCATCGAAATCCGGTTATATATATCTCAAACTGAGCGCCCTAGCCTCCTCAGAAATGTGTCAGGAGGGTTTCCTCGGATCAGGCTGGTGATCTATCTGGAACCCTGTGAGTGTCTCCCTCGATGTTGCGCCCTCACTAGCCAATTGTGTCGCTCTGGATGATTCCTCCATCGGAATCTGACAAGAAATCTCTCTAAAGGTGCACCCCGCCTTCCTCTCAACTACGTTGGAAGGGTTTCTCTGGATTCTCCCTGGTCGGAAGAAGCTAAACAAATGTCTCTCCTCAGCCCCCATGCCCTCAACCTAGATAAGTATGCCTAGTTGCTTAACCTGTATACATGTCGATGTAAACCAATGGAAGATCTAAGTGATCTTCCAGGTGACTAGGGTGTGTCTCTCAACACCAAAATCAACCTCTGGGTGTCTTCCTCCTGGAATCCACAATGTCACTAATTCCCCTAAACCTGTGAAGTCACCTCATAGCTCAACTATCATATCATAATCTGCATAATGAGGAAGTAGGTCGCTTTTCCTCCTCGTATACTACTCCAAAACCCTAATTCGTTGTTGACCTTTATTCTTAGCTCTCTCAAATATCTACCCTTCTATTTTTAGCTCAAAATCACTTAAAAGCGCATTTACCAACTTTTCACTTAATGTCACTTTCAAATTATAACATTCTCTAGTGAAGTAACATCAAGTGACCTTGTTTTCCCCTGTATCTCCCTGGCTATAGTCTAACGGGGATGTTTAGACTATGAAGCCCTCCTCTCTAGAGCTCCTACTCGGAAAGGGACATTACAAAGATAAGATAAGATAATTTTATTAATGTCCAACAAATGACCACAAAAGTAGGTCAATGGAATTGCTAAGTACAACAATGTCTATACAAAGCGGGAGCACAAGAGCCACTCCTCAAAAAGCAAGAGAAAAGCAAATATAATCTCTAAAAACAAAGTTGAAAGAGAAAGACACTCGAAGAGGGAGTGTCACTTACAGATACAACTATGTGCATATTTCTAAGCACCAAAACCTTTGGATAAATGTCATGTACAAGGGTACAAGAGAAGAAGATCATTGACCGATGAAACTATCACCCGGGACCAAGGAGGGAGACTGAGAGGGATGTCACTCCTCCAAGTCAACAATCTCAGTATGTGCATCTCTCCTAACATCAAAGGTCGTAGAGAACCAACTCGTGATAGATGGTTGGCTAGATGAACTAGGAGAATTGGGTTGTGAAATGTATTGAGTGCATCTCTCCTAACATCAAAGGTCATAGAGAACCAACTCTTGATAGATGGTTGGCTAGATGAACTAGGAGAATTGGGTTGTGAAATGTATTGTTGCTTGGAAGAAGCAGCCCACCACTAGGATCCGGTAGAGCTCGACTGTCTGTTGGTGTGAGATCGATTATCTCGAGCTCTAATACGACATCTCCACAAGTGTCTTGGAGAGGTAGGATGCCCCATTGACCGAGGTTGTACAATCCCTCGAGGTCTCACAAATATGGAAGCAAAAACAATGCAATTCTAGATATGTTACTTGGTGCCCCTGTCAAACAAGAGCACAGGGAAGAAAGATGTGATTGTCTTGAGGTCATCCAACAATGGAGGGTACTCGTAGAACCTAAGATTCGAATCCAAGGGCCTCCCTCATGAACAACGCCAAGCATCTCTAATCCAAATACTAAAAGAAGGTGGAAAAGGTGTTCTGTGAATCCATGAATACACTATACAACTGCCCTCTGATTTCATAATAAATTGAGCAACGAAGTGTGAAGAGCTCCTCAATCTTGGTCTCCTAGAGATGGCAAAGTAGGTGAGCCTTATCCGACCGTGGGATATGATGCTCAACTTCCACCCAAAGTTAACCCATCACTGGACAACGGGGATCTTGGGAGAGTGCATCCAATAACGAAACATATATGGAGGTCTAATGATGAGGTATTCCCTCAACACTAAGAATTGCTCTACATAGAACGCCATCTTGGGAAGCAACTCGCCTATCAGTTGATTCAAGGGCCCTAAATGTACTACCTTTGGTAATCTTGTTTATCTCTTGCATGGTTGGAAAGAGATGGCCAAGGGCATCTAACGAATACCTAAATGGGGGAGGGGATCCATAGAGATACCAACTAACTATGGTAGATACATGACCTCCAAAAACCAACAGTAAACCCGCCTGGTGAGGTCCTGGACAAGGCAACATCCTCCGATGAACAATATGATAGGCAAGGACAGCAGTCCCTACCCATGGTCGAGTCAATGAAACATCATACATGATGTAGAAGAAAGACCAAGTAGAAAAGGGTTTCGAGACAGAAGCATTGGGCTACAGACTTTGCCTAAATCCGTTTGCTTTTGATAATATACTAAAGCATGAGGACCTGAACTCTCTATGTCTTGGCCCAGTCATACTCAAGCAGACTAGACCCCCAAACCTTTAAATCGTATAAGACTATGGCCTTGATAATGGTGTCCATGAGGTACATCTAGGATTATGTATCTTGAAAATGGTTCTGAAAGAACGGTCTCTCAAGAAGAGCGAGGGAGCCATAGCCCTAGAAAGAATTTTCTCAGACCAAATTAAGGCCCTATGAATTAAACCCCCAAATAAGTGTATGATGTGGTGATCTCAATCTCCTCCTCCCGGAAATAGAAATATAAGTCTAAGAAGATGTTTTTCAACCCATTGAAGATCATAACCTCGATTCTACGATGACTCTACCTAGGTTGGTGGTCCACTATCAAACATCACAAAAGCTATATAAGGCATGTGATTATCTCTATAAACCCTCTGTGGTGGAGACCAAGAGGATCATGTCATATACAAAAAGGAAGTTGGAGATCAAGACATGGTGTAAAAGACAACCATTGTCGGTGTGAATATTTTCATGTAGGAAGGAATTCAACTCATCAATATATACACCAAACAAGGCGGGGGAAAGGGGGCACCACTGCTTGAGCCCAATGGTGCTCATAATAAAGTCTGACAACCCATGTGTTGTGAAGAGGCAGTCAAGAACAGAGTCCTTGGTGAATGATAGCAACAATAAGGGTCTCTAGGATGCCAACGTCTCTAAGCCTCTAAAACAAGGCATCCCTCGAGACCAATTCAAACACCCTCCGATGTCTTGCCTCCTCAATGATGACACAAAGGGTGAGAATGTGAAAGAATTAAGACATTCCAAGGTTTTCCTTTATTGCCATGTTGGGAATTTCCCAACATTAAATATTGAGAACCAAGAATAAAGGTCAAGGGAAGGACAACGATAGATGAAAGTGATAAATAGAAATTTCTAGTAGTTAAGGAAGCAATTACCTATCTTGAAGACCAAGAAAAACAAAATTCCAATATTTTATGTTGTTGCCATGGTAGGAGTCACCAATATTAGATTTTGAGAGCAGGAAGCATGGTCAAGAGAAGAGAGATCGTGGCAATAAATGACATTGCTAAGAATCATTACTTCATACTCCATGTTGATATTGTATGAAGCATTGAAAGTTGACCCATTACAAAATTTCCAAGTATCGATAACCAATGACACTATGATGGACTTGAAAGCCCAGTTAAGAGACCAAAATTATAGGTAGACAACTACAAATTGAGTTCTTATTTTATGGTGTAGGATTAGCATGGGATGATGTGGTCATGGGGGCACAATAGTTGAAGACCCCAGGCGAATTCCACGTGAAACTTGTTGAGCTATATTTGAAATTTGAGAAAGGACACTAGTTGATCAAGTTGAGGGTTGCAACCTTGAGCATATAGATTGATTTTATCACACAAAATGGCCTAACAACTTGCTAAGAGTGAGTTACATGCTATCTTTCTATGAAGTCCATGAAGGACTTATATGTCAAGTTAAAAGCCTAGAACCATCAAGACAAAAGGAAACACAACAGTTGATTAATGAGTTTGGATATATTTCAAAACATGCCTCATGGATTTGCATCGAATAGTGGGCAAGAACACAACATCAAGTTAGAACTACAAATTCAATTTTAATTTCATGTTGTAGCATTAGCGTGGGATGACGTGATCATGGGAACACAATGGTTGAAAACCTTGGGCAAATTCCACATGAAATTTGTTGAGCTATACATGAAATTTGAGAAAGGACAATGGTTGATCAAATTAGAGGGTTGCAACCCTAAGCATATAGAACAATTTTAGCCCACAAAATGACCTAACGGATTGCTAAGAGTGACTTACAAGCATCTTTCCATTAAGTCCATGAAGGACTTACGTGTCAAGTAGAAAGCATAAAACCATCAAGACAGAAGGCAACGCAATAGTTGATTAATGAGTTTGTATATATTTCAGGACCTACCTCATGGGTTAGCACTAAATAGTGAGGAAAACACGACATCAAATTAGAACTAGGCTCCAAATATGTCATCACAAGTTATTTAAGAATGAGATAGAAAAAACTGTCCAAAAGTCATTGGATATGGGTCATATAAAATAGACTAATTTTATTAGATAAAATGACCTAACAACTTGCTAAGGATAGTTATGTTCTATCTTTCAATGAAGTCAATGAAGGACTTGTGTATCAAGGTAAAAGCATAGAAACCATCAAGATAAAAAGGTTGTGCAACGATTGATTAATAAGTTTGCATCTATTTCAAGACCTACACCATGGGTTGGCACTAAATAGTGGGAAAGAACACAACATTGAGTTGGAACTAGGGTCCAAATAGATCATTGTTGACCCCTGCATGTATCACAAGTTATTTAAGGATGAGATAGAAAAATTGTCCAAGAGTAATTGGATATGGGTCACACAATACGAGTCCTTTTCTATCTTCGATGTTGTTGATAAAATAGGACAATTGCTTCCATATGTGCATTGACTACCCAGAAATAAACAAAACCACTAAAAATTATTACACGTTCCACATAAAGATGATCTATTTTTGAATTACATAATAGAAAAATTTATGAAGGATGAATTGAGATATGAAATCACCAAATAAGTGTGAGGATAAGTGGCCATTTCGGGATAGCCTTCCACACTCATCAAGGCCTTTATGAGTTCTAGGTGATGCCTTTTAGGCTAATCAATACCCTACACTTCAAGGTACGACAAATCAAACTTATAAGCCTTCATTACGAAAAGTTAACTTGGTTTTAACAACATTGTTCTCATCTCTAGCAAGAATATGAAGTAGGAGCATCTACACCATATGAGACAAGCATATGAACTCCTCAATCCAATGTTTCCAAATGAACCAAAGTGCAAATTTATAAAGAGTGAACTTGTGTGCCTAAGGCCTGTCTTCAATGAAGACATAGTTAAAGATCATCTTACTATGATTACTATTCACTCTTTATTGGCACACACAAAAGAATGTGACACAATTGAGAGGTTTTCATGAGCTATCAGCTGTTACATGAGAATTGTTTAAGGATTTGTTGGCCCTCATGTCCCTCTTCATTGATTTTACAAAGGTGAATCAATTCAAATGGGCAAAGACAACAAAGGCCACATCGCAATGCACTTTGAAAGTCAATATAAAAACAGTATATATAATGTGGTTGCAAATTCTTATCTTGACTATCGAAGTTATAAGTAACACCTACAATTAAACCAAGATGGAAAGAACAAATATTAGTTGAATATGTCAAGGATGAGAGGATAATTACTATGCTACAACAACTGCATTGGACAACGGCTCCAAAACAGTGAACAACAAGTAAAACAACGCTCTCCCATCTCATCGACATCATGTAGTTATACAATAGATAGGTATGCAACAATTATAACTAAATAACCAAATAATGGTGACCATACACCAATCACCTCATTGATATGATGAAGACACCATGTACACCACTTATCTAAATCCATTAAATATCAACCATCAACCCTTGGATGTCAAGGTTCCCCACACAAGTCAACTCGACCCCTCATCAATGTCAACATCAACCATCGATGTTCTGACCATTTCATTAACCAATGAGCTTGGGTATTTGCCACTGTTAAAGGTGTTCAACTCCAACAATCTCCAAATTGGCAATTGATCAAATTCACCAATAACATAGTCACTAGTACAAGCTTTACCCACAAACCTTTGGTTGCACCCATATTGCTCTGCCATTTGTAGTTGATACCATATCAACTAGTCAACCATCATGCCTTGAACCAATTATCAACAACCATCTAACCAAGTATCACAATAACTTCAAGCGAATTTGGATCAACTCCACCAAATCACGAATGTGGTGAAACTATATGTCAATATACTTCGACCTTGCCTCATGTGGGGCTCACAACACTTTGAATATCAAAGTGATTTATCATCAATCCAAGCCTAGACACATAAATTCCTAAATAAATCGCTAGAGTTGCATCACTTCCTTGCTCACTTAGATAAGTCCATGTACTCAACAACGAGGTTGGAAAAAGCAACAACACGTTGTCTTCTATTACAAAAATTAACAAAGATTAAAGATATACCATCATCAATTTTACAGTGTCTACACATTGACATCTTAACTCCAACCAACAACAATGTAGGCAACCAAGTCAATTCTTTGACCAACACCAATTCCAACATTTTTTAGCATGTCACTTTCTCTATTATCAACACCCAATCCCTCTGTGCCTTGCAAGAATTGAAAGACCACCCTCATTGTTAACCAATGATGCAAACTAGGATTCAACCACAATCTACTTACCACTTCCATTGTGTTGGCAATGCTTGGCCTTGTCCAAACCATTGCATGCACCACACTTCCAACTGCATCTTTGATTTGAGCTCTAACTATTTTAGGCAAAGTTAGTAGAATTGTACTAACTTTACCTACTAAGGAGGATGACTTTTATCTTTCAACAACGTCATCCTCCTTATACTTCCTTTCAACAACAATGACATCGCAACCTTCCTCCATGCAAGAAATTGGGTGAATCATCACATCTAATTCTTCAACAGAAACTCAAATACAATTGTTGTTGTACCAACATCTTCACCACTAAGAAGAACATTTGAAACACCATCAATTCTTGAATATTGCTCATTAAAGCATAAAATGCCAACAGAACAAATCTCTCTCTCATCGACCCTCTCAATACTAGAGTTTGCATTGTATTGAGTCTTGACATCTTCAACAATTTCCTCCTCTTCTACAAACCTTCCAATGGAATGCCCTGTCCTTCTTTCAACACCCATGAAAGACATCAATCAAACACAATGATGGGCTTCCCCTTGTCCATTGAGTTATCCAAACTCCAAAACAATTTGACCCCAACCCCATTGTCTAAGTTATCGATTCCAACACAATCCTCGACATCAAGCCTTTGTGGAACATCGTGTCTCTACTCTCACAAGTAGAGCTTATCATAGGATTATAAATCTTGAATTCATCGATGCCCTCACTCTATCCCAAGAAGACACATCTTGGCATCCAACTTCGATCCTTTCTCCATCAATATCATTTTGATTATGATTTTGGGTTAGAAAAACATAGAGTTGAAACTTAACATTTTGCTTATTAGGCGTCCACTTCTCATTGTGGTTTGAGAGGTTTACATTGTCCATAGGTATCACAACTCACATACACAATTGATGATCATTTTGATGCCTCCTCAAGAATAATGTTCCCCAATGCTCTAGACGATGCTCATTTCCTGTTGAAATTAGTGCAACTGCAAGAGCCATTCTCCGAGAGGATGGCATAAGACTCTAGTTGTGGACTAGGGCCCCTAGTACACTCCTGGGGTTCTTGGTTTGGGAGCAAGCAATGAGAGCCATGGAAAAAGACCCTAGTGAGGGCCCCCCAGTACATGACTAGGGTTCTTGGTCTAGGACCAAGCAGTAAGTCCCTAGATGTGTTTTAGGGCCCCTGGATGTGTTCCAGGGAATCCTTGCCCAGTGCTTGGATTGATCTTTGAATGTGTTCCTTGGTGGTTGATGTAAGTCCCTAGATGTGTTCTAGGGCCCCCGGATGTGTTCCAGGGAACCCTTACTTAACACATGGGTTGATCCTTGGTCTTGTACCTTGGTGGATAAGACCGTAGATGTGTTTTGGGGCAACCTAGTCATGGACCAAGTAGATCTTGGTTAAATACCAAGATGTGATGATGTGTGATCCTCTTCCTCTCTCCTGAGATGGTCCATGGGACCTAGGAGTAGCTAAGAAGATGGACATGACCACATTGTTGATGTGGCCTCTTATGCAGTGATGATAAAAGTTTATAATTCATTATGAGACTTATGTGGACAAGTTTTTCCATTGAGGACCCCCTTGACTTTGTCTTAAAGTTCCCCTTGCTTGTTGTCTTGTTTTCCTTCTTGTTTTATGTGGTGTTGGGTTTTTATAATTACTTTGACTTATTTGACATTTAATTAATATTTATATTAATTAAATTGTCATTATTAAATTATTTTATTTTAGCCCTACCCTTCTTCTTAAATCTATATAAGGAACCCTCCCCCTTTCATTTTAACACACTCACTCACTTATCCTTCTATTGATGCGGCTACCTCAAGTTGACTCTCTTTGGTGATAGTGCAGCTCCTCTAAGGGATTCTCTATTTCAGATCTGAGGTAATTACTTGGACATTTGTTGGCTTAGAGCTTCTTCTAATTTGTCTGTTGGTGTAGAGGTGTCGGATCTCTCTTTTGCTTGTTGTGGTTTCCCCTTAGGCTGTCGCAAGTTATCCCTTGCCTGGATAAAAGTGTTGTGGGTGGTCCCTTGACTGAGCAAAGGTGTCACGGCCCTTCCTTGTGGTTGTCGCCGAGTGTGGAGGGATCGGTAGCATCTCCCCTACCTTGTTGTCCCTACTGTGGGTGTTTACTTACCTTGATGTGGGTGTTTATCTTCATTTGTTGGTGGCTTCCTCCTCTTGTTTGTTGTCCCATTTCTTGAAGGGTGTGAAGTCCCATTTTTTGAAAGGTTTGTTGTCCCTTTTGTTGGTACCTTCCCTAGCTTGAAGGTGGTGATTGTTGTAGGGTATTACAGTCTTAGTTTTGGACAGTAGTTGAGTGTTTTACTCCAGCCTTACTTGTGGTCCTCTCCTTGGCAAAACTATCTACCAATCCTCATGATAGAGATCAAAACCCTAGAGGTTTGATCCATGAACCTTAAAGTTTAAACTGATTTTCTGAGCATATTAAAAAGGACTACATCCACACATGTGACTGGTACATTCTTCATTGGCTAAGAGGTAAGCTAAGGTTTGTTTTATGCACTTAGAAATTTTGTTTATATTCATAATTTAATTTTATATATTCAGATTTGTTTATGTCTATGTTTAAATGTGTTGATCTAAATTTATACTAGTGAACAGAATTGAAAAAGCATCATTGTTTTCTCTTTTTCCCTAAATCTAACATGGTATCAGAGCTTAGGGCGTGAAAAGAGCTCAAGAGTTGCAGACTTGAGCATGCGTAGATCCACTTCTTAGGGTTTGTTTTGTAGATCAGCAGTAAATCCATTTCGTAATCTAATCCAGAAATTAGCATGGCCTCATCTTCGGTCAAAGCAGAAGATAGGCTTGAAGGGGCCTCCAACTTCAATGCTTGGAAGTCTAGGGTACTCAACATACTAGAAGAGGGTGACTTGGATGAGCTGGTTACCAGGGTAATAGAAGAACCCACTTCAAATACAAGTAGGGCAGCATATAAGAAGAGACAGGCCAAAGCTAAAAGAATCATCTTTGACTCAGTTAAGGATAGCATTATGCCCCTCATTGGTCATCTAAGGACTGTCAAAGAATGCTTTGATGCCCTAGCAAATATTTATGAAAAGAAGGCTCCAACTAAGAAGAGAATATTGAAGAAACAACTACATACATTAAAGATGGGAAAGGACGAAACCATCGTTGTTTTCTTTTCAAATATTGTTCAAACCAAAGATCATCTTACAGCAATTGGAGTTGTTATGGATGATGATGATCTTGTACAAACTATAGTTGATGGACTCCCTGAGTCATGGGAAATCTTTCTCGCTTCGGTCAACGGAAGAGAAGCTCAACCTAACTTCGAGAGATTATGGCATGATTGCTTAGAAGAAGAGGGAAGACTCAAAAGCAGAAATGAGCACTCAACTCTAAGAGACCATGCCCTTTCAGTGAAAGCCAAGAGATGGAAGAAGTTTCCTCGGCACAAAGGCAAAGGTAAGAAACCACAAGGTAAGCTATGTCATTTTCATTCTCATTTATCTAAAGTAAAATGCTTTAATTGTCAAAGGTTAGGACATTATGCAAAAGATTGCAGGAACCCTCCCTCACAACAGAGAAGGAAAGGTAGGTTTCATGCCTCAATTGCAACTGAAGAAGAAGAGCCTCAAAAGGAACCTCAAAGAAGAAGAACCAGGGATTCCACCAAAGAACAAGAACAACACCGAGAATATTATCTCATCTCAGCCCTCTCTGGCACTATAACCAAGTCAGAGGATGTTTGGTTAATGGATAGCGGGGCCTCCAAACACATCACAGGCTTCAAACAGAATCTTGTAAACTATCGGGAAAAGAAGTTCAATGTAAAGGTAGAATTGGGTGATGATGTCACCTATGACATCAAAGGGTTTGGATCAGCATCATTTCAGCTTCAAACAAGTAATGTATTTCATATTGATGAAATTCTTTATGTTCCTGGATTAAAGAAAAATCTCATCTCAGTTGAGTGTTGGAAAGCAAAGGGTACTCAATAGCTTTCTCTAAAGGGAAGGCTCTCTTGTGGCCCTCAAATGGGGATTTGAGCTCTGCCATGACTATCGGAACTCGAGAGAGTGGACTTTACAAAATCGTCGGTCGAGTTGTTCAAGAATTAGCTCACGAGATGATAAACCCCTGCGAGCTCTAGCACAGAAGGCTTGGACATCAACTACAACGCACTCCCAGGTTTGCAAAAGATGGTAACAGATATGCCAGTGTTTTCATTTGAGCATAATAGTGTTTGTAGAGGCTGTGCTCTCGGTGAGAATACAAAGAAAGCTTACCCTCACAGGAATAGAAAAAATTAATGGCATTTTAGATCTTATTCATTCTGATCTTTGTGGACCTATGATTGCTCCGTCGATGAATGGTTGTCTTTACTATATCATTTTTATTGATGATTGTTCTCGTAAAACTTGGATTTATTTTTTGAAGACTAAAATGAATCTTTCAGAAAATTTCAAGATTTTAAGAATCTTGTTGAGAATCAGACAGGTAGACACATCCGTGTTTTCAGAACGGGCAATGGAAAAGAATTTGACTCCTATAAGTATGATGAACTCTGTCGGGCTTCAGGGATTAAGAGGGAGATGATTGTGCCTTATAATCCCCGGCAGAATGGGGTTGCAGAAAGAAAGAACAGAACGATCTGTGAAGCAACCAAAGACATGATGTATGATCAGAATCTACCTTTATCTCTATAGGTCGAAGCTGCAAACACTGCAATCTACATTCAGAACAGGTGTCCTCATAAATCCCTTGAAGAGAAAACTCCAGAAGAAGTCTTCGTCGGTATAAAGCCCTCAGTTGATCATTTGAGAATCTTTGGCAGTCCAATCTATATTCATATTCCAAAAGAAAAGAGGACTAAGTTAGAGCCCTCCGTAAAGAAAGGAACTTTTGTGGGATACAGTGAAACCTCAAAGGCATACAGAATTTATGTACCAGGTCAAAAAGTCATTGAGGTCAGCAGAGACGTGACTTTTCATGAAGAAGCAGCCTTTCGTCGTTCCATAGAAATTCCATGTAATACAGAGGAGCAGGAAGCTCCATCTCCAGAACCTTCAGATACACCTCTTCCAGATGGGCAGAGGGAGGAGACCATAGAGCCTTCAGTGGATCCCTCAAGGGATCCTATCGAGTTTCCCTTAGAGAAACCTCCTATTAAAAGGAAGCCAGCTTGGTGCCGGGAAATTCTAAAGGAAGAGCATGCAGCACTTAAAGGCACCTTCAAAGAAAGCAAGGAAGCCTTGTATGGATTGAAGCAAGCTCCGAGAACTTGGTATGGAAGAATTGACAGTTTTCTACAAAGTCTTAGTATTATATGTGAATGATCTATTCCTTACAGGAGAGGTAAATTTGATAGCTCAGACTAAGAGGGAGCTTTCAGCAGAATTTGAAATGAAAGACTTGGGTCTTATGCATTATTTTCTGGGCTTAGAGGTGTGGCAGAAACCAGGTTCAGATCCAGAAAACCCCACCATATATCGTCAGATCATTGGGTCCTTGATGTATCTTGTACATACCAGACCGAACAATTGGGTCTTATGCATTATTTTCTGGGCTTAGAGGTGTGGCAAAAACCAGGTTCAGATCCGGAAAACCCCACCATATATCGTCAGATCATTGGGTCCTTGATGTATCTTGTACATACCAGACCGGACATTTGGGTCTTATGCATTATTTTATGGGCTTAGAGGTGTGGCAGAAACCAAGTTCAGATCCGGAAAACCCCACCATATATCGTCAGATCATTGGGTCCTTGATGTATCTTGTACATACCAGACCGGACATTTGTTATGTAGTGAATGCCCTCAGCCAGTTCATGTGTGAACCGAAGCATATTCATATGGTTACTGTTAAACATATCCTCATATATGTTCGGGGAACTATAGCCTATGGGCTTAGATACACTTACAGTGGAGGTGTAATGCCTCATGGATATACAGATTCAGATTGGATGGGCAGTACAGTGGACCGGAATAGTACTTTCGAATATTGTTTCAGTTTGGGTTCAGCTATGATCTACTGGTCCAATGGGAAACGGGGCTCCATAGCCCAGAGCACTACAGAAGCAGAATACATTGCTGCAAGTGTTGCTAGCAGAGAAGCAGTGTGGCTCAGAAAGCTACTTTCAGATTTGTTCAGTGCTGAGTTGGAACCCACAGTCATCCACTGTGATAACTAGAGTTGTATAAAGCTCTCTGAGAATCTGGTGTTTCATGACATATCGAAACACATTGAGATGAGATACCACTATGTTTGGGACATAGTGTAGAAGAACATTCTCAATATTCAATATGTTCCGACGACAGAACAAACCGCAGATATTTTGACCAAGCCATTGTCCTTGACAAAGTTTGTGTACTTTCAAGACAAGCTTGGCGTTGCTGAGAATGCCTCTCTTGCTGAGAGGGAGTGTTGAAATTATTGTAGCTACAAGAGCCATTCTCCAGGAGGATGGCATAAGACCCTAGTTGTGGACTAGGGCCCCCAATACACTCCTGGGGTTTCTTGGTTTGGGACCAAGTAGTGAGAGCCATGGCAAAAGACCCTAGTGAGGGCCCCCTAGTACATGACTAGGGTTCTTGGTCTAGGACCAAGCAGTAAGTCCCTAGATGTGTTCTAGGGCCCCTGGATGTGTTCCAAGGAATCCTTGCCCGATGCTTGGATTGATCCTTGGATGTGTTCCTTGGTGGTTGATGTAATTCCCTAGATGTGTTCTAGGGCCCCTGGATGTGTTCCAGGGAACCCTTGCTTAACGCATGGGTTGATCCTTGGTCTTGTACCTTAGTGGATAAGACACTAGATGTGTTCTAGGGGCCCCATGTGTTTTGGGGCAACCTGGTCATGGACCAGGTAGATCTTGGTTAAATAACAAGATGTGATGATGTGTGATCCTCTTCCTCTCTTCCGGGATGGTCCATGGGACCTAGGAGTAGCTAAGAAGATGGACATGACCACATTGTTGATGTGCCCTCTTATGCAGTGATGATAAAAGTTTATAAGTCATTATGAGACTTATGTGGACATGTTTTGCCATTGAGGACCCCCTTGACTTTGTCTTAAAATTCCCCTTGCTTGTTGTCTTGTTTTCCTTCTTGTTTTATGTGGTGTTGGGTTTTTATAATTACTTTGACCTATTTGACATTTAATTAATATTTATATTAATTAAATTGTCATTATTAAATTATTTTATTTTAGCCCTACCCTTCTTAAATCTATATAAGGAACCCTCCCCCTCTCATTTTAACACACTCACTCACTCCTCATCCTTCTATTGCTGCGGCTACCTCAGGTTGACTCTCTTTGGTGATAGTGCGGCTCCTCTAGGGGATTCTCTGTTTCAGATCTGAGGTCATTACTTGGACATTTGTTGGCTGAGAGATTCTTCTGATTTGTCTGCTGATGTAGAGGTGCCGGATCTCTCTTTTTCTTGCTGTGGTTTCCCCTTAGGCTGCCGCGAGCTGTCGCTTGCCTGGATAAAAGTGCCGCAGGTTGTCCCTTTACTGAGAAAAGGTGCCGCGGCCCTTCCTTGTGGCTGCCGCTGAGTGTGGAGGGACCAGTGGCATGTCCCCTACCTTGCTGTCCCTACTGTGGGTGTTTACTTACCTTGCTGTGGGTGTTTATCTTCATTTGCTGGTGGCTTCCTCCTCTTGTTTTCTGTCCCATTTGTTGAAGGGTTTGCTGTCCCTTTTGCTAGTACCTTCCCTAGCTTGAAGGTGGTGATTGCTGTAGGGTATTACAGTCTTAGTTTTGGACAGTAGTTGAGTGTTTTACTCCAGCCTTACTTGTGGTCCTCTCCTTGGCAAAACTATCTACCAATCCTCATGATAGAGATCAAAACCCTAGAGGTTTGATCCATGAACCTTAAACTGATTTTCTGAGCATATTAAAGAGGACTACATCCACACATGTGACTGGTACATTCTTCATTGGCTAAGAGGTAAGCTAAGGTTTGTTTTCTGCACTTAGAAATTTTGTTTATGTTCAGAATTTAATTTTATATATTCAGATTTGTTTATGTCTTTGTTTAAATGTGCTGATCTAAATTTATACTAGTGAACACAATTGAAAAAGCATCATTGTTTTCTCTTTTTACCTAAATCTAACATTTCCCACATGCATGTTTGTCACCACTAGGTCTACCTAAAAATAATTATCACGTCCAGCACACACAATCATACATCTACGACATTTACTTGACAAATGTCAGGTTCTTTCATCCTAGCCCTTTGTTATGCTCAAGAGTGCACTCAGTAGTCATTTGCTTAACAATTCCTACCTATTTGCAATATTCAACAAAGTACTTGAAACAAATTATCCACAATTGTCACTTCTCAACACCTTAATGTTTTGATTACTCTGCCTCTCAACAAGTGTCCAAAACAAAAACATGTTAACCAGCATCTATCATCTTGTTGCTTGACAACTTCTTCATCTCTAACGCATGCAATACATCATCAATTCCCGTCACCTTGTCAATATGCAATCTTACCAACTCAATCCCTCAACCTCCACTTCCACAACTATCACTAAATTTCGATTTTTCAATTTGAAAACCCAAATAATTTAGAGACCACTAGACACCAATAGTTATGATACCACTTGTTGGGACAAAGCAAGTTGACGACCAACTATTTATTTGATGCAAACACGCTCATAAGATCATGTAACCTATGATGTTAAGCATACACTTGACATTCAACCACAATCAAACACAAAGATTAGTGACAACATGTATTTACATAATGGGTTGTCAACCAATGGGTATAAGTTATAACTGGATAACTAAGTGATTATGCATCAACCGCCTAACTAATCTAACAAAGATAACACCTCTGCCTCCCAGCTGGATTTGTCAACAAACGATAGACCACCCCTCTAAGATGCTCCCAACACAAGTGGACTCAACCCCTCATCGATGTACAACATCACACCATCAATAACAAAGTTGATCTAACTATCTTGTCCACCCATGAACTTGGGGCTATATTTTTGTCAACAACCTTCATCTCCAACAAAAAATCGCCCATAGTTTGCACCCAACAGTAGACAACCCTCAAAAACACACAGTAGCAAACACCTTTAGAATACAATTCTAATCTTATTTGTTCAAATAAGAAAGCGAACAAAATGCCAAGGATATAATCACCCCACCAAATTCTAAAAAGTAAATAAAGGTTAAACCTCATTAAGAATCAAACAACCAAAGAACACATTTAAAGATAACACAAAGATAAATAACAATCACTGTAGAGAATGCTCTGTGACATGGATTTTCAATCGAAACACAAGTTTGAAGCACATAAATAGCTATATTGGCATGCTAGTATTACCATGAGGTCATGTGAACAAATCTTATAAAAAGGTACACAATAGCTACACAAAACAAACTTTAACAAAATGCATCCTAACTTCTAACAAAGGAAAAGCACATCTTAAGACACTAGCATGCTCCTACAACCTAAACTGGTATTAAACAAGAGAGAAATGAAAATATCCCTAGACATAAATATGGTAACCATTTTACATTCAAGTTTGAGTTTGACAAGGGGACCAAAAAAAGAAACTCATAAAAGTTCAAATTTGGAAAAGAATCATCATGATGTTCAGTAAATACAAATATATATACAGTTTTGTATAGCTTTCCTTTAAATATTTGCATCCTGCTTGAAATATCCATATTATATATCAGGCATGTCCCTCCTACAAAAAATGTTGCTCAATTTCATCTTTAAACATAGATCCATGCATGTTAAATCCTTAGTCAGCTCCTCTTTGACTGGGTCTGACTGCTCAAACCCTACTCTTGACTCAAATTTCTGAAAAAAATTAAGGAAACGTCAAAATAGAGACTTGACATAGATTCCAGACTTAGGCTTGTCTTTGTTTGCTTGCCTTCCTAAGTATTAAGAACTTTCATTTTTCCTTTTTGGGTATTAAAAGATTATCAAAGTACTTAAAAGTTGGTCTTATCGTTGTCGTTGAAATTCATTCAAATTTGGAAGAATAGAGATAGAAGATACAATTATTTATGGTATTACAATTGCCTCCAAAACTTGTAAGTTCTTTCTGTTATTTGCTAAGAATAGGAGCATTGAACTAATCTTTGATGTTGTACATATTCACTAAAGGGCTTGTCATGAAGAAAGGTCTCTTATTTCAATAAAGCAACAAGCTATGATAAATTTAAAATATGTAATAAAGGTCATGATGGGTAAATGCCCAGACAGTTATAAGATTCTTATTTTAGTTCTTCCTAGGAAGTAGAGGTTCGTGGTTGTTTCAGTCAAAGTCATCTATGACTATTACAAAATGTAATAAAATACGTAAAATATGTTACAAAATACATATATTCAATAAAAGTCACTATATTAAAGAATATGCTAAAGTCCCGGAGGTGTAGGCCAGCTGGCGATAGGGTGCACTGTTAAGGCACTCCTTGAAACGTCGCTGGTTTGAACTTTGCAGAGTTGTGTGTACCGCGCATAGGACCGCAGGGGTACGCTTGGAGGTTATAGTGGTAGCGGTCAGAAAACTCGACCCCATGTCACACAAGCACGAGCCCGCCCAGTTGTTGATTCCGCTAGATACAAAAAAAAAAAGAATATGCTAAAGATAGACCTTTGTAGGATATAATAGCAAAATATAAATTTGCAGTATTTTATCTGATAAATAGTAATTATACAAAAATATATGAGTACCTGTCTTACCATATAACTAGATGCCTTGTTTTATATCAATGTACTTGTAAACAACTATAATCCCATAAAGTCTTATTTCATCTATGGGCATCGTAAAATAATGTTGTAAAAGGTATCTAAGCTTCCTCTTTTGGGAATTATAAAATAAACTAGCTCAATTTGTATTTTGTATTTTGTTTTAACCATGATTCGTATAGTAGGCAAAGGTACAAAAATGGATACATTGTTCATCAATGATTTCCGATTTAAGTTACCATTTCCCTCACTAAAGTGGAGAAAGTCAGTCTCATACACTACTACTTCTCTGCATGCTTATCTATGTATAACTGCTCATCACACGCAAGTGTCAAGAGCATGTCCTCAAGAGTGATTAGAAACAAAATTCAATAACAAGCCATTGGGAAACATACCTAGTATGAAAAAATAACAAGAGGCCAATTTAGCCATGAGACTATTTATTTAAATCTAAATCCTATCCATCATCGTCATGTCAACCCAAAGTAATGAAAAAAGAAAAAGCCTGGCAAACATCCAAAATAACAATCAACGATTATCCAAAAATAAACAAATCCATACCTACATGTACGCATAAATGGATGGGATGTACACCACCAATCATATAATTTGCAAGAAGCTCATCCTTGAAACGAGTCCATAGGAACAAACCTAAATCGTCCTATAAAATAAACTCTAATAATGATATCCATCATTATTAGGACTAGCATCTATCACTTAGAAGGTAACAACATTAAACTGACATCCACCAAACAAGGAGCTAATTATTTCAACCATCCACCACCAAAAAGAACTTAAAATTATGAAGAGCATCCAATAATCAAGAGAAGAAATTTAATTTAGCATCCATTATTAACGAGCTACTTACCAAAAATAGCATCCATAGAGTCCAAAAGGAAATACTTAATTGTAGCAACATTGTGCAGTTCTTTCCATAGCACATTGCCATCAATCATTGGCACACTTTCTTGTCAATGACTGCATATTGTAATAACATGTCGATGATCTTTGAAAGCATTTTTTCACCCATAATTAGAATACTTACTAAACAATTGACTCAAAATTGAGAAAAATGCAATGCATGGACTTAATTGAACTCCAAAAAGCATACCAAGAAATAATTTTCCAGTATTTCATGGGAAAAATGGACAAATGCCTTAAAGCATTGCACAATCAAAGAAGGCTGAAAAAGAACTACAAAAACTTAGAATGAGAACAAAGAAGCTAATCCACTTTATAGTCATTTTGATAGAAAAGTTAAAAGTGCAATCAAAAAACTCCCATCACTACAACAATCAACGCCTCTGCTATTCTAATTAAAGACACAAAAATCTAGCTACATAATTTTCTATAATAATTTCTCATATAGGGCTACAAATTATTCTTCATAAGAATGAACTCAAGAATCTCAAAGTCAAAAAATAGACCATAATACACTTAGGTGCAATTATGTGAACAACAAAACTTTTTCAATCAAGCATAATGTATAGCTTCAATCATTTGAAAATAGTGCCAGCTCACAAAAGAGGTCCTCACTTACTATTCAATTATATATAAACAAGAAATGTTTTTCAAACATATTGTATGCCTTTTATTTTAAAGTAGCAAGTGTTGAAGAAAAATAAAGACTTCTACAGTATAAAAGTTTTCTCCACGCTAATTTTTTTATGTTTCTGCAAAACCATTGCATATAATGGGAAAGCATATATATCCACTGTTTCATTGTACAAAAGATCCAAACAAATCTTAACCCGCAGCATTGTCCAAGAACTAGTGAAGGCAAATTACTCTGCGCTAGGGTTTCGGCCGTCGAACTAGGTTTTTGCAGATCTCTCGCGCTGCGGGGGTCCAGTAATGGCCCCAACGGGCCACTCACCACCCAAAGGAGGAGGGTCGGCAGGCGGCTCTTACAGTCAAGCTACAGCAGGAGGCAAGGATGCTGAGAGGTCTAAGCGACCGACTTTTGAGCCACTGCCAGACCTATATTCGAAAATTTTGGAAGAAGGCGCATTCAAGGACCGAGAAATGGAGATCGACCCCGAGAAATGGAGATCGACCCCCCACAACGATAGCTCCATGGCTGCCTGGTAAGTGTATTCCACAAGCTCCACAAGCCCCAAAATATGTGATTAGTTCACCACGCATAGAAGAGCAAAAACAATTCATGAGAGATTATGCCCTGGTGGGGAAGTTCTTAGGGCTTTGGCCCTCAGAACGAGATCTGACCCGATGGATCCAATACTAGTGGAAGCCAAAGGGTCACTACGAACTACAATTAGGTTCCAAAGGCTTTTTCACAATAATCTTCTACAATCTTGAAGACCGTAACCGCATCTTTGATGGAGGGCCATATTTTTTCAACTCGGCAGGCCTTTTCTTGCGCTTCTGGACGGAGAAGTTCGGTCCTGAAAAGGAGGACTTTGCTCACGCGCCTGTATGGATAAGATTATATTCTCTTCCACAGGAGTTCTAGCTCGAGGAGGTTCTGGCGGGTATCCGCAACACCATCGGCATCTATGTTAAATCGTCCGAGGCCACGAAGCAAAGGCGTTATACCTCCTATGCTCGAATCTGTGTATACCTGAATATAACTAAACCGCTTCCTGGCTCCATCATATTGGCATATCACGATGAGGATTGGATCCAGACCATTGACTATGAGCACATTCCATTCCGATGTCGGAGGTGTCACGAGCACGACCACCTCTTTAGAGAATGCCCCCTCAACAATGCCCACAAAGAAGGAAACCCAGACAGCAACAAAGACAAGGACGGCTTCACTCAATCCACAGGGAAAAGGAGACCAGGAGGCAGAAGACAACCAACCCAGGTAAGTAAAGATCCTTCAACTAGCAATAGATTTATAGCTCTGCAAGATCAACCAGAAAACCCTGCAAGCCACTTACCGTCGAATGAGCTACCGCCGGCTAATGGATCTCATACGGCCAAACAAGGGGAGGATAAAACCCCTTTGAGCAAGGAACTCGAAACTACTCCCCCAAGCATGAATCAGGAAGTGCACAATCCTTTGGATATAGAGGACGGAGATGCGGAAATGGAGCTAGAGGAGCCAGATTTAGCAGGGGTCGATCTGGAGCACCTGGAGCATGCTTATAGACAGCAGAAACTATACACAATACCCAGAGATCAATTACGAAAGGTGCATAAGGTCTTCCTCAACTCCTCTGTTGGATCCACGACAAGAGCCAATCAAGGGTTGGGAATCCAAAGTAGTCAATCAAAGAGCACCGGTAAATCCCAGAAAGATGAGAAGAGAAGAGGGCGGAAATCCACCAACAAGCTTATTCAAGAAATTGGTCATTTCATGGTAAACTCAGGGCAAATCCACTTGATCTCGGATAGCTTCCCCCCCCTCTCCACCCCCTCATCATCATGAAGATTATCTCATGGAATATCAGAGGCCTCAACGGGCGTAGCAAGCACAATTTGCTACGAGATCTGATCATGGCAGAAAAACCTGACATAGTCCTTCTGCAGGAAACAAAATGCGCCTCAGAAGATGTGGACAAACTACTCCCCTATTGTTGGAAGCAGGGGGCAGCTGTTGCGGTAGGAGCCATAGGTACAGCAGGGGGACTGGCCATCCTCTGGAACACAAGTTCAATCCTGCTAGAAAACTTCATGGCTACAAGAGGGTCCATTACCGCGGACTACCGACTCATCGGTTCCGATAAACCAGGACACTTAACTAATGTTTATGGTCCAGCCAACATAGGGGAGAAAGTTGCCTTCCTGCGAACTCTGGAATTCCTCGCCACTTTAAATCAGCACAATAGATGGATTATAGGAGGAGATTTTAATATCATCCGCAGTCTGGAAGAGAAAAGAGGTGGCTCAAGAAGACTGGACCAAGAAACCAACAACTTCAACAGCTTCATAGACAACCACCGCCTCATCGACCTGGAAACCATTAATGGCATTCATACCTGGACAAACAGAAGAACTGGCACACATCAGATCGCTTGCAGGCTCGACTGGTTCCTCATCTCGGATTCTCTCATGTTGGAAGGCACAGCTATGGAGGCCTCAATCTTGGACATCCCTGGATCGGACCATTGGCCTATTCAGCTCTGGCTAGATGTTCCAACAGCGGCGGGAAAGAAACCCTTCAGATTTGAACAGTTTTGGCTCGATCACCCTGATTTCCAAGCCAACATTCAGAAATGGTGGAGGGAGGCCGAGATCACTCAAGGCTCCAAAATGTACAGGTTCCAGCAAAAACTAAAGAACCTTAAACAGTCCCTCAAACTCTGGAATAAGAACACCTTCGGCGATATCTTTGAATCTCAAAGGCAATTAGCAGACCGCATGGGGGAAATTCAGAAGCAGATCAGAACCCAAGGGCTCACAACTGAGTTAAAAGACCAGGAAAAAACTGTCACCCAACAACTAGCGGCCAGGAAGAAACAAGAAGAGATCCTCTGGAAACAAAAGTCACGCATCCGATGGCTCAAGGAGGGAGAACGTAACACCAAATTCTTCCATAGAACGGCCATTCACAGGCGGCATACTAATAGAATCACAAGCCTAACCTCCGCAATTGGGGAGCCCCTTCACTCACATGAGGATATGGAAGCAGCTCTAGTTGGTTATTATCAAAACCTCCTCACAGAACCTATACAGGACAGACATGAGGCCATCGCCAAAGTAACCCAGCATGTGCCATCCCTAGTCACGAGGGAGCAAAACTTGGCCTTACTACGACCTATCCCAATTGAGGAAGTGGATCAAGCGCTTCAGGACATGCCCAAATGCAAGGCTCCAGGACCGGATGGCTTTACCAGCGATTTCTTCCATCATTGTTGGTCAATGATCAGGCACGAGGTATGGGAAATTCTTGAGGACTCCCGAGCCTCGGGACAAATCCTACGAGCTCTGAACTCGACCTTTCTAGCCCTCATTCCCAAAGAGGGACAGGCGCATCATCCTCAACAATTCAGACCTATAGCGCTCTGTAACATAATCTATAAACTCTTGACGAAGGTCATAGCCAGTAGACTCAAGCCCATCTTACCGACAATCATCTCCCCAGAGCAATCAGGCTACGTTGAAGGCAGGCAAATAATGGACAGCGTAATCCTGGCCCACGAGGTCATCCACTCTCTGCAGAAAACCAAAACCCCAGGTATGCTTCTCAAACTGGATCTTTCCAAGGCCTTTGACAAGATAAGCTGGGATTATATGCGGGCTATGCTCAACGCTTTTGGCTTTGACCAAAGCTGGATCACCTGGATCATGAACTTAACTTCCTCAGCTTTTTTCTCTATCTTGGTCAACGGTGTTCCTTCCCGGACTTTTTCTCCTTCAAGAGGTATCAAGCAGGGGGATCCTCTTTCCCCCTTTCTCTTCATCATCATGGCTGAAGGCCTTGGCCGCTCTATTCGAGCTGCAATCGAAGGAAACCTGTTGATGGGCTTACCCTTGCATGGCATTTCTCCTCCCGTTTCGCACAGTCAATTCGTGGATGATTCGCTCCTTATGGGCACCCCCACCATTCGCGAAGCTAAAGCTCTTCTTGACATTCTCCAGGCCTTCGCAGATGCTTCGGGGCTGGAATGCAACAAGGAAAAGTCCCAAATCTTCTTCTTCAACACGCCTCCTCTGATTCAGCTCCACATTACTAAAATCCTAGGTTTCAGCAGAAGCTCCCTTCCGTCCAAATACCTTAGCATTCCTCTGATAGACAATGCTCTTCGCAATTCCTCGTGGGAGCATCTTCTCTCCTCTTTCACCAAAAGGCTCTCTTCTTGGACCCTCAGAGTTCTAAATCTACCCAGTCGCCTGGTTCTCCTCCGGAGTGTCCTTCAAGCCCTACCGTTATACTCCTTCTCGGCGATGGTTGCTCCAAGACATGTTCTCTCAACCATTAGAAATCTTCAAAGAAACTTTCTATGGCAAGGCTTCAACTCTGGGAAGAAGATAGCATTGGTCAGCTGGGATAAACTTTGCAAGCCCAAAAATCAAGGAGGCTTGGGACTGCGTGACCCCCTCATTATGAACAAAGTTCTCACAGCCAAACTTTGGTGGCAGTGGCTCAAGCAACCCCAGGACCTATGGGCCAGATTCTGGAGGAAAAAATACACGCCACACGTAGCTGAAAAAAATTTAATTCGGTGGGATGGGGACGGACCCGGATCCTTGATCTGGACAGCGGCCAAGCAGAACAAACAATTGGTCATCCGAAATGCTTTTTGGGAAATTCGGAATGGGGAAACGGCTCTCTTCTGGCAGGACTCCTGGCAACAATGGCCAATTATAGCCAAAACCAGCTGGGCTGAAGATATATTCCCACAAGCTACTCTGGCAGGCCTGACAAGAGTGGCTGACTACTGGCAGGACAACTCTCTTGGGGACAAGTGGTGCAAATTGCACCTGGACAAAGAGCGCATAAATCTGGACGCACGGGTGGATATGGCACCCTGGCACGAGGAGATGTCCAAGCGAAAAATACCCAAGTTAGAAGGAGAGGATATTCTTCGTTGGGGACACCGCCCAAAAGGAACCTACAGCACGCAGGAGGCCTACCAACTCATAACCCAGGTAGACCATCCTCCTACCAACGGACTCTGGCGCAAAATCTGGAGTCTTCAGCATTGGCCAAAAATCACTATCTTTCTATGGCTAGTCTCCCACTCCAGCATTCTTACTTGGGACAACCTTTCGAAAAGAGGTTTTGTAGGACCTTCCATCTGCCTCTTGTGTGAAAGTGCAGAAGAAACCATGAATCATCTCCTAAACTCTTGTTCCTACACAGCCCAACTTTGGGATCAGGCGGCCACCATCATGCGCAAGTCAGATCGACAAAGAGAGAGTGGTATTGATACCATTGCAGAATGGAACGATCAAGCGTTCCACTCCCCCCTCCTTAATCGGATCTGGCAACTCCTTCCAAGTTTCATCCTCTGGCAAATTTGGAAAGAGCGGAACAGAAGGGTCTTCCGAAACCTCTCGCAACCATGGCAACATTGCTGGCATCAATGTCGCAACCACATTTTGGAAACCATTTCTCTGCAACACTGGACCGATGATACGAGGGGCAGCATTCCTTCTGAACTTTTAATCCTCCAACACTGGCAGCCTCTTCCTTCTTGCCCTCCTTTAACCCTCTCTCCTCCCTCCTTCCACACCTCGAGCCCCTCTTCTTGGTCCCCCCCTCAATCCCTTTCTTAAAACTCAATTTTGATGGCGCCTCTAAAGGCAATCCAGGAGCAGCGGGATATGGAGCAGTCTTTCGTGACCACCTCGGGCACATCCTTTTAATAGCCGCAGGATACCTGGGGCACTCAACAAACAACGCAGCAAAGCTCTGGGAATTGATCCGGGGGCTGCAACTAGCAGGTGAACACGGATTCAATAATTTAGTGGTTGAAGGAGATTCACAGATCATCATCAATATGCTGCGGAGAATTCTAAATGGAGCAAACCTGGACAAAATCACGCCCAGTTGGAGGCTCTCACATGGCTTACAAATGCTTACCAACCTCATGAAACCAACACAGACAATCATCCCGACCCATGTCCGAAGGCAGGCAAATCAAGTTGCAGACGAGCTCGCCAATCTAGGCACCACTTGGACTGGTTCTGATCTCTTATGCATTTCTGCTTTGGAACCGGAGCATCCTACTCTCCAGCAGTGCATCCGCAAGGCAGGTTTAGTCGACTCACCCCCGGATGGACCCCTTAGCATTTTCCTTGGACCCCTTAGCATTTTCCTCTAATCCCATGCCCTTTCACGACCCTTTGGGTGACAGAGGCGGCGACCCCCCTCTTCGTGGTGAATCCAAGAGGGAAGCTCCCAGTTTCTCTGAATCTTTTGATCGAGCGCGCGTCAAGGAAAGCCTGTCTGCACTGCATGACCTGGTCTTCGAGCTAAGGCAAGAGGTAACGGACTTAAACTATCGACTCCAGGCCACGGACGCCAAGGTGGCGAGCTTTCTCAGAATCATCTCGTCCCTGCACGAGGCATTGTTCTCCGAGACTGACGAAACCAGTTCAATGAAGGACTCCCCAGCGGCCAAGGAGGCTGATCAGCGCGAAGTGCCGCGTCCAGCAGGAGAAGAACGGAAGGAGGACGTGCACGGGGAAGACACCACGGAAGCTGAGCGCAATGAGGACGGTGGCAAGCAGTGGGACGATGGGCCGACGTACATTGAGGAAGAACCCTGGCCAGGAGACCTTCGCACCACGTGGTCCGGCTACCAGCCAGGTGTCTAATCTTTTAGTATGTTTAGTCTATAGAGTTTCCAGGTCTCGGGTGAAAAACATTTGTAATACTCTTTTAAATTATGACTTGTTTAATTAGTGGTCTGGATAGGCTGGCTGGACTGGTTTCCCCATGGCTGGGGCAGTCCAGTAACTGCAGCCTGGTCAGCTATGTATTTTGCCATTCTACTTCAGATTTTGCAGGATTTTAATATAATTACTTCTCTTACTTACAAAAAAAAAAGAACTAGTGAAGGCAAAATTTTCATGTTTATTGGTAAACTGAAAGCACGTTACTCAAAACAGAACCATACCTTCTTGCCTGCTGATTTCAGTGATGTTTCTCCCATATCTTCCCTTGAAAATGAAACATCGAAGCAAGGATTTTCTTCAAAAGAAACCCTGTTACAGGTGGCTATAAGGTTATCTTCCTTTTCACAACCCACAACTGAGGTCTCCATATCCCTGGTAGGAGTGAAAGATGTAAAGCACCAATGGTGATGATAACAATAAACAATATTAGTAGAAAGCCTTACCAATACTTGAGCAAGATACATAGGTATCAATTATGATGGAGAGGAATAGCTGACTTGCCCAATGTATTGACAAGGAAAATTTGACTTATGCAAAAAGAAAAGAAAAATACAAGTGTGGACAAGGCAAGTTGAATCACCCCTTACAAGCTGTTCTTCAAAAGAGAAGCTGCTTAAAAATTTACCACTGAACTATTATGTCTCCTACTGGATCAAGTATCCTGAGGAAGTTTGCCTCCGTATGTCCAAGTCCTACAATAAATGATAAACTTGAAAAGCCAAGGGCCAGCTCATGATTTAGTGTTGAATAGTGATTTATTGGATTAGTAGGAGGACTTCCCCTCTCCAAATAGGGAGGAAAAGAATCCACCTGCCTGTCTATGTCACCCAAGATAACCGTAAGAAAGATATGACAAATCATGGCAGTTAAAACAATACAATATCAACTTGACCTTTTGGAAAAAAAGGGGCCATAATCACATATGAATCATGCAAATGTGGTTTGTTCTCTGCTCCTGCAACAAAATCAAATAAAAATCATATTCCAATTAAAACGCTGATCGGCTATTAATCATGTTGCAAAACTATTTAAAGTTTCAGCAAATCTTTCAATATCTATACAACAAAATGCCATGCATTGAGATTTTGATGCTTGTTTCTTCTTACCGTAAGACAACATCAATTATTCCATAAATTTCCTTATTTCAACTCAGAAAATCTTTCGAAAGATTTTGTTAAAGCCTAAAGGTATTTCGCAAAACTCATTGTAAATATAGAATATGCAGAATACACTGCCATTTGCCAGAAACATCAGTGAGAAATCCCAAAAATTTGTACAACATTAGATCCTAAATGTTAGAAATGCACAGTCAGAAGGAGGATCACCTTACAGAACAAGCAAAATAATCAGATGAATCATGAAGGGATTGTATGAAGACAACACAGCCATTATAATTAGCCAACGCAAATCATCACCATTAGAGATATTGAGAGTAAATATTCTATCAATGGCTGAGTTTCTCTGGAGCTAAATGTCTCAACGACCCTTAGCACAAAATGTTCTCTAGGATAAATCATCTTTTATAAACTAAATGATCATCGATAACAATTTTCATAGGTCATCCTTGAGTGCCTTGAGAATATTTTTTTTATTTTTTTAATTAAAACTTCCTGAGATTTTTTTAAATGATTCTTCGTGAACAAAGCCCTTAGAAAACACAAATCATCGTCTTAACTATAACTTGAATATCACAGGCATAATCCAATTAAAAGATAAATGTTGTCCAAAACACATGGACTCCTACGTGGGATGGGTGGATAAAACTTAATTTTGATGGAGCAGCAAAGACCCCAAAGGTAGGCAGTGTACTCAAGGACAAAGAAGGAAAAATTACAAAACCTTTTTGTAAAAATTTTAGATTAACCTACTAACAACCAGGCAGAAATTGAAGCTCTATTCAAAGGGATCAAGCTTTGTATAGCTGAAGGAATCCAGAAAAGTGAAATAGAAGGGAATTCGAAATTAATAATTGATATCCTAACTGGAAGAACAGCTAGTACAGGTTGGTTACTCCAGAGTAAATAGCCATGGACTGGGTGGGCGGTGTCCAATATTTTATCCACCCACAGCCATACCAGAAAAGCTGTCAAAAAAATAGAAGACTGGATGGCCAATGGGCCCAAAGATAATAAAACATTGGATTTTAAGCTATATATAAAATACTCTAGGCCATCAATTGGGTGTAGCTCGAGTGGTTGTGAGGAAAAGTTGTTCCCCTCCCCACTATTGATGTTTGTAGCATCGGATGGGAACTTCCGCACAAGTCTAGTGTCTGACGTGTGGAAGTCATCAAAAAAGGACCTTTCTTATCTTTGTAATTCACTTTAATTAAAGATAATTATTAAAGTGAATAGATTTTTATATTGAGTTGATTAAAGTCTACTAAAATGTAAAGTATTTACATTAGTGATTTAGATATAATCTCCATTGTCGATTGGGATTTAATTTCAACCGTCAATCTCATTGAGAGATTAGGGTTATGGAGACTTGGTCATCAACTCAAAGTTATAAAATAAAGACAAAGTGAAAAGAGTAGACACAAAAAAGAGTGTTAGAGAAACACAAGTGAGATACAAAGAGAGTGATAAAGGATTTTCACTCAGTGTGCAAGTTCAAAGGAGGAAAGAGGAAACAGTTTGTAGCAGAAGAGATTGTCCCAACTAGGTGTTGTTATAGCAAGGTGTTGTTGCAGCAGAAGAATATCGGGCTATTGCAGAAGACAGGGCACAAGAGAGTTTTTCACCCAGTCGTACAGGGCCAAATTGCAGGGCCATACAAATCGTACAATGCACCAGAACAGCCAAGTTTTGCTGTAGTTTTGTAATCTTTTCTCAGTGAGCTATTTTCCCAATTCAGGAGCCCTTGTAAGCTTTGAGTAATTTTAATGAAAAACGGATATTTGAAGGGCATAAATTCTCTGTGTGCTTCCATTGTTTAATTTCCAGTTAATTTCCATCCAGTGTGTAATTATTCTATGGTCTGAATATTCTGTTTAAAATTCAGCAAGTAATTTTTGCTTGAGATCATAAGGAAGTAATTTTCCGAGGGTTAAAATTTTGACATGGTATCAGAGCAGGGTCTCTGATCGATATTTCCAAGTACCAGCAGTCAGATCTAGTACAGATCTGGGGTTATGTTAAAATCTCATGAAAAATCAGGACCTAGTTGCAGATTTAACGAAAAATAAGGAGCAGAACTGAAATTTAAATTAAAAATCTAAACATGCTGATTTTTCTTAACACTCTAATGCAGCGGAAAATAAACACATAAAGACACAAGCATTCACACAGAAAATACTCACTGATTTTTGGTCAAATGACCCCAGAAAAACCCAACTGGGAAAATCGGTCTTCTGCTTGGTGATTTGTTTTTATTTCAGCAAGGGACATCTTAAGAAATTTTACATCTGCTGTTACAAAAAAATTCCTTGAGGCAAAATCTCTGCCTTCAGCAACCTCACAGCCCTCACACTCCGTTTTATCTGCTCACGGCCTGATTGTTGGGTGCATCGTACGGCCTGTATGGCCCAAGTCGCACTGACTGGCTGCTGGGTGCGCCGTACAGTTTGTACGGCCCAAATCTCGCCCAGATCTGGCTGTTACTTGCTGGCTGAGTGAAATGGAGACTGTGCAGCCTCTTCCTGAACTGTTGAAGCTTTCCCTATTGCTGAACCCTGCTACTCTACGCTGCTGGAGCTTCCTCACCAAGTCGACTTGTGCAAAATGGGCCCAAAAACCCTATTTCACCCTTGGCAAATCAACTTGGGCACACCAGACATCTCAATGGGATGAGATTAGATCTGAATGGAGGGCTCATATCGATTTCCTTATGACCATAGGAAAAATTAATTCTTCCTAAGTCATCTAAGCATGAGAAGGGTCAATTAAATTTGGGCCCCTCTTGGTGGGTCCCCTGCCAGATTTGGTGCACCTCCAAATCTAGCGAACCCTTTCCTCTCTAACTCCAATTCTAACACTCCCTCTTAGAAAGGCAGGTGTTTTGCACTACACCAAGTTTATCTCTGAAGTAGACGAAACTTGACCTTGGCAATGCCTTGGTCAATATATCTGTTGTCTGCTCTCCTATTGGTAAGTACTGGAGTTTTATTTTTCCCCGCTGAACACAGTCTCTGATGTGATGGTACATGATCTCAACGTGTTTGGAGCGGTCATGAAACACTGGATTTTCAGAGAGCTTAATGCAGCTCTGATTGTCACAGTGTATGACTGTGGGCTCCAATCCCTGACCAAAAAGTCCCAAAGTAGCTTTCTCAACCAAACAGCCTCGTAGGCAGCCATGCTGGCAGCCATATACTCGGCCTTAGCTGAGCTCAGTGCAACTGATCTTTGCTTCTTGCGGAACCAGGAAACAACGACTAACCCAACACTAAAAGCACACCCTGAAGTGTTTTTCCGATCAATGGAACCCCCTGCCCAATCAACGTCGGTGAAGCCCTAAAGCCTCACGCCATCAACCTGCCTATACCACTAGCCAAAATCCGTTTTTCCCCAGAGATATCGCAACACATGTTTAGCAGCAACCCAATGTAGCCTGGTGGGCTCTACCATGAACTGGCTCAACTGGTTAACTGCAAAACATATGTTAGGCCGTGTGTTAGTGAGATACATCAGCGACCCTATGAGTTGCCTGTATAATGTGGCATCGACCCTCTCGACTCTGCTAGAGTCCACCTTCTTCCAGTTGGTGACTAGAGGAGTGGCCATGGCCCTGCAATCCTACAAGTGAAATCTCCTAAGAATCTGCTCTTCATATCTGCCCTGTCCCAAGAAGGTCTCACCATCACCCTGCCAAACCTCCAACCCGAGGAAATAGTGCATCAACCCTAAATATTTCATCTCAAACTCACGTGCAAGATCCTCCTTGCAATCCTGGATCAAGCTATCTGCTCCTGTGAATATCAAGTCGTATATATAGAGCACAAGAATGAGCGGTTGCCCCTCAACCACAATGTAGTAGAGGTTTGGATCTGCTTCACTCTTAGTAAAGCCAAATCCGAGAAGGTAGTTGTCAATGTGGGCGTACAAGCCCTCGGTTCCTGCTTGAGCCTATAAAGAGCTCTCTTCATCCTACAAACATTCGTGTCTCTGTTGAACATCTCAAACCCCTCAAGCTGCTCCACATAAATCTCCTCCTCAACCACTTTGTTAAGGAAGGCGGTTTTCACATCCATCTGGTGGACTTTCCACCCCATCTATGTTGAGATAGCCAATATAACTCTAATGGACAAATACCACGCAACAGGTGCAAATGTCTCATCATGGTCGTTCTCCTCGACCTATGAGAACCCCTTGGCCACAAATTTGGCCTTGCATTTCTCCACACTCCCATCAGCCCCCTACTTGATCTTATAAACCCAGTGTGAACCAACCACAGATTTTCCCTCTGGTATGGGCACTATGTCCCACACAACATTGCGCAAATAGAGGAATACTCCTCTGCCGTGGCATCTCGCCAAACCTGTTGAGAAGCTTCCTCCTTATAGGAAGAAGGCTCTAAGTCTATCAACTCAGTCATAAGTGCCAAACAACCTGTATACCTCTGTGGAGGTTTGCTCTGTCTGAATGTAGAAGTGGGAGCCTCGACTCTCTCCTGAGCCTCTTTGATCAACTGATCTGCCCACTTGGCTCGTCTTCTCCCTGAACTGGGAGTCACTGGCTATGTGGGATCCACTCGCTCCTCTCTCTCTTCCTCAATCTTCTCATCATGTTGCTCGTTCTGTCTCACTGTTGGCTGAATAGGTGACTAGGGGGCTGGTTGAGCCTCTTGCTTGGGAGCCTACTACTCCTCATCCTTTGTTCTTGTCTACTCACGCTCCAAGGACTTCCCGAGAGCCCTACCCTCCTCAAGCCTGACATCACGCCTGATCACTGTCCTCCTAAGTGCCGGCACATACACCCTGTATGCCTTGGTTGTCTCGTTGTAGCCTACAAATATGCCCTTTACTGTCGTGGACTCCATCTTCTTCCTACACTCTGAAGGTACATGGCAGTAAACCAAACTGCCAAAGATCCTAAAATGAGAAACATTAGGCCTCTTGCCTGTAAAGGCCTCCTCGGGTGTAGCCCTGCCTAGCACCTTGTGCGAACTCCTATTTTGTAAGAACACTTCAGTGTTGTATGCCTCGGCCCAAAGAAACATGGGCAACCCCTGCTCATGCAACATGGCCTTAGCAGCACCCAATATGTTGTGATTCTTGCGCTCAGCCACCCCATTCTATTGAGGATTATGGGGTGCAATGAGCTATCTCCTGATGCCCTCCTTGGCACACAAGTCATTGAAGGCATTGGAGATGTACTCCCCTCCATTATCGGACCTCAAGGCCTTTATCTTCTTGCTGGTCTATTTTTCAACTAAGGCCTTGAACTCTACAAACCTAGACAACACTTCATCTTTCTTTTTCATAAAAAATATCCAGGTTTTACGAGAATAGTCATCAATAAAAATAACACAATACCTTAACCCACGAAGGGATGGAGAAGAGAATGGTCCACAAACGTCCGAGTGAATCAGCTCCAATATATCCTTGGCTCTGTCATCTCTGCTGGGATAGGAAGTCTTGGCATACTTGCCCAAGGGTGCAACCCTTGCACACCTCATGATGATCCACACTGCATGGTGGCAGTCCTGTGGCTATCTCCCCCAAAAATTTCAGCGCCCTATGGTGCAAATGACCCATGCGCCTATGCCAAAGCTTTGCTAGCTCACGGCCTTGTTGGTTGTCCTTGTTGTTCAACGCTGCAGCAACCCCAAACTGTAACATGTAGAGGGTTTTTAGCCTAACTCCAATCTGCATTGTTGTCCTCGAGTTGGGAGGTTTCATGAGGACCTTCCCTTTGCGAAAAAACGCCTCATAACCCAGGTCATCAAGCACTGAAATTGACACCAGATTTTTCTTCATCCCTGGAACATAGAGAACATCTCTGAGATAGAGAGGTTTTCCAGACTCCCTCTCAAACTTGACAACACCTACACCTTTGGCTTGGTATTTGCCATCATCTCCCATCTCAATATTGAACTGCATGTCCTTGTCTGTCAATTGGCTGAAATAATTTATGTTTCTTGTCATATGGCATGAAGCCCCACTATCAAAAATATACCAGGTGCTACTGGTCACAGAGCTAGCCATACACGCAATAAGTGAGAAATCCTCCTCAAAACGAGATGAGAACTCCTCTATTTCTGTTGAGCTGTAAACTCACCCTTCTTGGACCCTTTCTTGCACTGAGGACATTTAGTGGCATAGTGCCTAAACTGATGGCACTGAAAACACTTCACTTTGTTGAGGTCTTTCTTGGGTTTTCCTTGTCCCTTTGAGTTGGACTCGGCCCCCCTCTTAAGCCCTTTTTACCTCTGGCTTTGCCCCCTTTACCAGCTAGGGTGAAATTCTCCTCATCAGGTTCTTGTTTCACATAAGACCCAGATCTAGTCTGTTTCTTGATCTCCTCCTGCACACAATCACTCCATAGCCGCTCCCAATCTCGAAGCTTTTATCTGCCACTGACTGCATCTACGAAGTTTTCCCATGACTTGGGAAACCCTAATAGCGCAAAACTGACCATATCTCTGTCTGGAACTGTTTCCCCCATCCCTGCAAGCTTGTCCTTCACTTGAGTAAATCTGGTGAGGTAGGAAACAACTGATTCAAACTTTGCCATTTTGATATTTCTCAGTTTGTCTCTAAGCACGAGCTTCCTTGCTTCACTTGTGCCCTGGTACAGCCCTATGATGGTTGTCCACATCTCCTTTGTTGTCTTTTTGCCTGCAAGGTGGGGTATAATGTGGTCCTCGACTCCCTCAAGGATAATTCTTTTGGCCTTAGCATCCTTCTTGTTGTGTTGGGCCAACTATTGAGGGTCTGCAGGAGTGGTTGGGGGGTTGTCCACAAATTCCCAAACTCCCTACTCCTCAAAGACAACTCCTATTCTTTCTCTCCAAGGGCAGAAATTAGAGGCCCCATCAAGACGATCTTCGAATCTCAGCCCCACGTAGGCCATTTTGTTGTCCAAAAATGCAGGCCCTAGCTCGCCTTGCCAGAAGCCCTAGCACACCAGCTGGGTCGAACTCTTGGTGGCTGAAAAACTGATCCTGAAGGCTGTAACAATGAATGTTGGTCTTTAATTAGAGGCTAAGCTCTGATACCACGTTAAATCTCATGAAAAATCAAGACCTAGTTGTATATTTAACAAAAAATAAGGAGCAGAACTGAACTTTAAATTAAAAATCTGAACATGTTGATTTTTCTTAACACTCTAATGCAGCGGAAAATAAACACATAAAGACACAAGCATTCACACAGAAAATACTCAGTGATTTTTTATCAAATGACCCCGGAAAAATCCAACTAGGAAAACCGGTCTTCTACTTCGTGATTTGTTTTTATTTCAGCAAGGGATATCTTCAGAAATTTTACATCTGTTGTTACAAAAAAACTCCCTGAGGCAAAATCTCTGCCTTCAGCAACCTCACAGCCCTCACACTCCTTTTATATGCTCACGGCCTAATTGTTGGGTGCGTCGTACGGCCTGTACGGCCCAGGTCATGCTGCCTGGCTGTTGGGTGCATCGTATAGCCTATATGGCCCAAATCTCACCCAGATCTGGTTGTTACTTGTTGGCTGAGTGTAGGAGCGGTTGGCTGAGTGAAATGGAGGTTGTGCAGCCTCTTACTAAGCTATTGAAGCTTTCCCTGTTGTTGAACCCTGCTACTCTGAGCTGTTGGAGCTTCCTCACCAAGTTGACTTGTGCAAAATGAGCCCAAAAACCCTATTTCACCCTTGGAAAATCGACTCGGGCCCATCAGACATCTCAACAATTGAGATTAGATCTGAATGGAGGGCTCAGATCGATTTCCTTTTGGCTATAGGAAAAATTAATTTTTCCTAAGTTATCTAAGCATGAGAAGGGTCAATTAAATTTGGGCCCCTCTTGGTGGGTCTCGTGCCAGATTTGGTGCACCTCCAAATCTAGTGAACCCCTTCCTCTCTAACTCCAATTCTAATAGGTTACAGCAATAGATCTATTAGACCTGAGTGACCAACAGTCAGATTTAGTACAGATCTGGGGTTACAACAGCAAATCTATTAGATCTGAATGACCAGTAGTCAGATCTAGTACAAATCTAGGGTTACAGCAGCAAATCTATTAGATTTGAGTGACCAACAGTCAAATCTAGTTTAGATCTGGGGTTTACAGCAACAAATCTATTAGATATGAAGTCCAGCAGTTGGTTTTTGTTGGTGCTTGAAGGTCTAAGGACATTTTCACGATAGTTTGTTTAGATTTGGGAAGATGGCAGCAGCAAGTCTTGGATTTGAGGATAGATTGGATGGAGCTTCATACTTCCTGACCTGGAAAGCAAGGGTTACTTTGTTTTTTAAAGAAAATGACCTTTGGGAGATTGTTGACAAAGTAGTTCCTTCACCGATAGATCTGCAGCAATTGGCAACTCAAGAGAAGGAGGAGATCATAGACATGCAAGTGATCTTGGATGCAATGAAGGATCATCTGATTCATCACTTGTCCGAGAAGAAGACGACCAAGGAGATGCTCAACGCCCTGGTAAGTCTCTACCAAAGCAAGAACATAAACAGAAAGATGGTATTGAGGAATAAGCTTAGATCCACGCAAATGTCCAGATTAGACTCAGTTACCAATTACCTCATGAAGATCACCCAGATTCGTGATCAGCGTGCAGCAGTTGGGGAGAAGGTGGCCAATGTAGAATTGGTAAATACGGCACTAAGTGGATTCTCAAAGCCTTGGGAAACATTTGTCAAGGGTATTTGTGCGTAGGATAACCTTCCCACTTTTGAGAGGCTTTGGGATGACTATATCCAGGAAGAGACTAGGGAGGAGTCTAAAGCTAGCAGGCAGGAAGGTGATGAGAACCTGGCCCTTGTCATTCAAACGAAGAAGGACAAAGGAAAGGGTTTCGAAAAGGGTAAGGGCGAGGAGTTAGCCTCACAACCAGGAAAGAAGAAGGACATGAGTAAAATCAAGTGGTTCAAATGTCATGAGCTTGGACATTATGCATCATAGTGTCCAGAGAGGAAGAAGGTCAGAGGGAAGTCGCAGCAGAAGGAGGTAGCAGCCTCAACAAAACTCAGATGAGCGAGTTTGTTGCGAAATTTGAGAAGGATTTCTCATTGGTTTCCTGCCTTTCTACCAGCACAGTTTCTAGGAGTGCATGGTATGTGGGAAGTGGTGCATCTCGCCACATGACATCAGCATGAGAGTTGTTTACTAGTCTAACAGAGCAAGACTCAGGAGTACATGTGGAGCTTGGTAATGATGCCAAGTATGCAGTAAAAGAAGTTGGGACGATTTTGTTTCAACTCGAGTCAAGTAGCTCGTTGGAAATGAAGGACATGCTATATGTTCGAGGGGCTAAAGAAGAACCTGCTTTCAGTCTTAGTCATGGAAGATAAGGGTTTTGTTGTGGAGTTCCAAAAAGGGCAAGCACTCATCAGGCCAGAAGGATCTAGCTCTGACACAGCTCAGGTAATTGGGGTTAGAGAGAGCAGTTTGTACATGTTATGAGGTGAGCCTGTTCGAGCCTTGGTTCATAGCAGTGACAACCTATGTGAGTTGTAGCACAGGATGATGGGGCACATGCATTACAAGGCATTGTCGATCCTAAGAGAGATTGTCACTAGTCTTCCAAATTTCAATATTGAGTAGCAAGGGGGGGTGTGCAAAGGGTGCACGCTTGGAAAGCATGCCAGGGATGCTTTCCCAAGCAACAAGTCCAAGTCCAAGGAGATTTTGGATCTGAAACACTCAGATGTATGTGGGTCGATGTCAGTAGCATCAGTACAGGGAGGCAGGTACTACGTGTCTTTTATTGATGATTTCTCTAGGAAGACATGGATCTACTTCATGAAGACCAAGGATGAGGTCTTCAACCGATTTCAAGAGTTCAAGACTCTTGTGGAAAACCACACATGGAAGAAGATCAAGGTCCCGAGGTCAGACAATGGAGGTGAGTATACCTCTAATGACTTCAAGGATTTCTGCAAGGAGGCAGAAATTAAGAGGGAGTTGACAGTATCTTACAACCCAGAGCAAAATGGGGTTGCAGAGAGGAAGAATCGATCAATCATAGGGGTTGATAAGGCCATGATCCACGATCAAGATTTTCCCATGTTCATTTGGGTTGAGGCATGCAATACAACAATCTACATCCAGAACAAGAGTCCTCATAAAATCTTGGGAGGACAAGACACCAAAGAAGGCATTCACTAGTGTGAAGCCAGAGGTGAGCCACTTGCGCATCTTTGGTTGTCCAGTGTATATAGATGTACTAGAAGAGAAGAGGACCAAGATGGAGCCCTCTAGCATGAAGGGTGCGTTTGTGGGATACAACGAGACTTCAGAGGCTTACAGGATTTTCATTCCAACACAACGGATTACTGTGGTGAGCCGAGATGTCAAACTTGCATCCAAAAAGTCACATGAGACCCTGCCAGTGACAGAGGACAAGGAGCAGGAAGCTCTAGAGGCCGAGTCTAGATCATCAACAGCTTCCAGTGCAGGAAGTCAACTTTCAAGTGAGGAGGAGGAGAGATCAACCCCTTGTAGTTCTGTCAAGAGACCTCGATGATTCGGGTCAACATTAAGGGATGCTAAGGAGCAAGTTGAGGCTCCTAGGAGTACATTCAGGGAGAGCAGGCCTCTGAAGAAGTTTCTGAACTATATGGCGCTATTGAGTTGCATCATTGATTCTGAGGCTTTCAATTTTAAGGAAGCAGTAGACCAACAGGTTTGGAGGAATGCCATGGTACCAAGATCGGAAGGAAAGCCAACTTCCGGCAGCTCTTCAAGAAGTTTCTTCCTTGCTAACAGGGAGTGTTGATGTTTGTAGCATCGGACAGGAACTTCTGCACAAGTCTAGTGTCGGACGTGTGGAAGTCGTCCAAAAAGGACCTTTCTTATCTTTGTGATTCACTTTAATTAAAGATCATTATTAAAGTGAATAGACTTTTATATTTGGTTGATTAATGTCTAATAAAATGTAAAGTATTTACATTGGTGATTTAGATATAATCTCCACTGTCGATTGGGATTTAATCTCAACTGTCAATCTCATTGAGAGATTAAGGTTATGGAGACTTGGTCATCAACTCAAAGTTTTAAAAGAAAGACAAAGTGAAAGGAGTACACACGGAAAAGAGTGCTAGAGAAACACAAGTGAGACACAGAGAGAGTGATAAAGGATTTTCACTTAGTGTGCAAGTTTAAAGGAGGAAAGAGGAAACAATTTGCAGTAGAAGAAATCATCCCAGCAAGGTGTTGTTGCAGCAAAAGAAGATCAGGTTGTTGCAGAAGACGGGGCACAAGAGGGTTTTACACCCAGTCATACAGGGTCAAAATGCAGGGCCATACAAGTCATACGGTGCACCAGAATAGCCAGGTTTTGTTGTAGTTTTGTAATCTTTTCTCAATGGGCTATTTTACGAATTCGGGAGTTGTTGTAAGCCTTAGGTAATTTTAATGAAAATTTGATATTTTAAGGGCAAAAATTCTGTGTGTGTTTCCATTGTTTAATTTCCAGTTAATTTCCATCCAGTGTGTAATTTTTCTATGTTCTAAATTTTCTATTTAAAATTCAAAAAGTATTTTTTGCTTGAGATCATAAGGAAGTAATTTTCCCAGGGTTGAAATTTTGACACCCACCTTGGTTCAAATCCCACTTTGTGACATGTTTGCTCTTCGTGAGCCAACTGTCGATGAGCTATATTTGATATATTCATGAATTGTTGCGATGGCCTTCTGCCATGAAGAATCTAGGGTTTACCCTAGATGCCATCATGAGAACGAGGGGAAGTTCCTGGTAGGTTTCTCCCGAGATATATTACCTGGAAAAAGAAATAACCCTAGGATTAAAGAAAATAAAGGGGTGGGAGAACAAGTCGACCTCCATCCTAGCAATCTCAACATGAACACCCCCCCCCCTTCTTTCAGTTGATAATCATGAGAGCCACCAAATTCTTAATTCCACATAAGAAGAGAGGATTGGGGAGAGCTCAAAAGGATTTGAGCTTGCCACCCTACCTAGCTGCAATCAATGCAGTAGCTAGCGGATGAGACATGTTGAGATTCATAAGAGAAAGAGAGGAACAAATGGAACCAACCAGCAAATCCTAAAATTGTGTAATAAACAAGGAGAAAATAGCACTAGGGCAACACATCATAAATGTAAGTTTTAAATCCTTACAAGTGAAGCAATGCAATAGATTCTTAGGCAAACATAAAGTAAATCATAGCACACACGCACGATAAATAGAGAATTAGCCTAGAAACCCTAAACCGGGAAATCCAACAAAACTTAGAGCTACACCTCTATCTTCTATTGAATAAATTATTGTCATTGATGTCAAAGGTAAGTATGTATTCAAATATAAATGTGAAAGTGGAAAAGTTAAGTGGAAGTGGAGTTTACGTAAAAGTGGAGTAAACATGAAAGTGGATTAAAAAAAAAGGTAAAAGTGAAAGTGGAGTTTACGTAAAAGTGGAGTAAACATGAAAATTTATTAAAAAAGGTAAAAGTGAAAGTGCACATCGTATTTGCAAATGGATTCAAATGAACATGACTTTTCATGTAAAGCTTATGGTAAAGTATAAATGGAGAAGAGGGTTATGAGAAAAAATGTATGTGGGGGTGAAAATGTAATATTCTTATGCATACCATTTGAGGAATGACGATAGAATATCATTCAAGGAGTGACGATTAAATATTAGCAAATAGATCTGGCAATCTAGCAAGCAAAACTTGTAAACGCAGATCTGAGGCAGAAGTAGAAGAAAAAGGAAGAAGATCTAGTGAAGGCAGAGCGAAAGAATAAGTAGCAAGCGCAGAGCAGATCTGGTGAAAGCAGAAGTAGCAAGCACATTGCAGATTTGGCGAAAGAAAAAAGGAGTGAGTGATCTGGCAAAAGCAGAGGGGATCGGTGCCTACAAACAACAAAGGGGATTGATGTTTCTTGTAGGTCGATGCCTACAAACAGCAGAGGGGATTGGTGTCTCTTGTAGGTCGATGCCTACAAACAGAAGAGGGGATCAATGTGTCAAGTAGGTCGGTGCCTACAAAAAGCAATGGGGATTGGTGTCTCCAGTAGGTTGGTGCCTACAAAATTTATAAAAAGAAGTTTTTGTGGTTTTCTCCCAAAAGGGTTTCCATGTTAAATATTGTGTCTTCTGATTGTCATATTTATGTGATTGCATCATTATGGTTTATGAATGTTAAAAAGAAAAAGATAGCCTTATACTAATTCACCCCCCCCTCTCAGTATAAGTGTGTGCTCAACATCTTCTTCATTGTATTAACTTGACCATTCACGATACAATATTTAGGTATTCCGCAACATCAAAAACCTCAATATGTTGACCTGAATTAGATTACAACCCTAATCCCTTTACCGGGATTAGATTACAATGGGTCAAAAACCATTGGCCAAAAATTGACCAAAAACAGACCCAAAAATAAATTCCAAGGTACTAACACCCACATGCAAAGAATATACCACATCTCCAACAATAAAACCCATAACAAGTACGCCTTATAGAAAAATCACCAAGAACAACGGAGCGCACTAAAAAGAGAATATCAAAACCATATAAGAAGAATGTGCACACTAGTTATGGTGCCCATAGGCTAAATAATAAATCCCTTGTATAAAGAAAGCAACGCTCAAGGTGATATTACAAATGAGAGGTGAGTTCTGTATTTATACAACTCAAAGAGTAGGGCACTTTCCCAGGAGGGGTTATGGGCCCACTACAAAGATTAGGTGGGCCTTAACCACCTTGGAAGACAATAAATGAGTGTTGACTAAGTCGGGCTTCACCTCAAGTAAAGCTTCTACCATCATCTCAACAAGACATTAAAACTCACATGGTTGCCAGGCAGCCAAGGATCCCTCATTCCATCAGTTCAGACAGATGAGGGGAACAGTTGAGTTTAATCCTCGAGCAATCACAGAGGGAGGACAGAAGAGACCAACCATTACTCGAGAGCAACTGAAAGAGGAGGACCGCATACAATCACAACTGGAAGCAGCGGACAAACTAGCAGGTGAATGCAAGGATGCCAATGATGACTGGTTATAAATGAATCAGGAAAACACACCAAGTCATTCTAAGCCTGGAAAATTTGGCCCTGAAAATGAAGCTACTGGGGAAAATGGTGAAGTAGAATGCAAAGGAAATAAATAAGAAAACTGCTGAGCTGGATAACATAAAACAGAGAACTTGATTATAAAAAACACGGTACTTCGGATACTTGTTGACCAGGGGATAGATGGTTCCAACATTTGTCAGATTCAAATTTAAGGTGATGCAGCCAATTTGAAGGTCGGGCTTCCAACAGGAAATGAATCTTCCTCTGCAGGCAATCACAGGCACCATCTCTTGGCAACACGAGCACATGGACTTGCAGACAAGTGATCTATCTGTGCATTGTATCCACTTGGGCATTGAGACCACAACGGCAAAAGGAGTCATAAAAAAAGTAATTTTGAAGTCTTCATTTTTGTTACTTTGGTTTCTGTTTTTTCTTTTAGTTCGCTGGGGAAAACAGATGGAGAGGGACAAAAAGCAGAGAAGGAAAGAGGCTGACAGAGCACTGAATCCTTGCTTACAAAGTTATGGCACTCGCTTCACCAACACGAATATTGGGCAGAATAACTTCTGATCTCTGTTCTCAGTCTTGTACAGAGATTTCAGTCTTTAGTGTAGCGGCTAGCCTGCACACAACAACTAGATAACAATGTCAATAATATCAGACTCTGAGTTGTTTCTCTGTTGTTGATCATCAACAGAGAAAATGAATGTCTTTGCTGGTTGTCTTCAAGGCTTGGCAATGCCTCAGGCCAATGCCAATAGTGGAAGACAAATGCACCCAAAATATGTTAACAAAATTCCTGCAAGTCCTCCAAGCCTTTGGTTTGTAACTTCTACAGCCAAGAATGTCTGCTATGAGGGCAGACCTAATAAACATAAAAGAACCATATCCATTGTCAGGTAAACACATATATCCCCCAAGAATGATCACCGTTGTCTTCTTCAGGCTCATGACTGAAAATAAGACAGTACGGATAGGAAAATGCAAGCACTTCTGAATTGCAGTGGCCAAACACTAATCTTGCTTACAACTGGAGTTTTAAACAACCCTCTAACAATTAACAAATATGTGTGTGTGTACTGCCCCTGTATGAGTCAAGGACGGGGATGGTAATGTTCATAGGCAATATTCCCCAAAGAATAATTAAGAGTAGAAATGCCTCAATAGCAGAGATCTTTGGCATTATAATGTGGAAAACAGGTTGGTAGAATTGGAGCATCAGTGGCTTCATGTTCTTTCGTTGAAGACTCTCATGAAACGTTTTTTTTTTTTTCTGTGAAATGGCGGACACTGCGGTTCTAGGGTTTTGAGTTTGCGTCTCGTCTGAGAGGCCATGGCGGCGCCAGGGGGTGGGGGCTCGGCCCCTCCTCCGCCGAATCGGTGCAAAGAGGCCTTTGCAAGGCTGGTTACGAGCTGCGGGAAGAAATCGATGGCCCCTGCCATTCCGAAATTCATCAAAAAGCT
>ML787839.1:235039-251917 GCA_009831015.1 Picea engelmannii | reverse complement strand
CCAAAGAGCAAGAACAACAAAAAGAATATTATCTTATCTCAGCTCTTTCTGGCACCATTACCAAGTCAGAAGAGATTTGGTTAATGGACAGCGGTGCTTCTAAACACATGACAAGCTTCAAACAAAATCTTGCAAACTATCGGAACAAGAAATTCAATGTAAAGGTGGAATTGGGTGACGATGGTACGTATGACATAAAAGGTTATAGATCTGCTTCCTTCCAATTCCAATCAGGTAATATCTTTCATATTGATGAAATTCTTTATGTTTCTGGTTTAAAGAAAAATCTAATCTCGGTTGTAGTGTTAGAAAGCAAAGGTTACTCAATTGTCTTCATCAGGGGGAAGGCCCTCATGTGGTCCTCAAATGAAGATAATAAGCACTGCTATGACTATTGGAACTTGTGAGAATGGACTTTATAAAATTTCAGGTCAAGTTGTTCAAGCTCTAGCTCACGAAACGATAAATCCCTGCGAGCTTTGGCACAGAAGACTTGGACATCTCAACTACAACGCACTTCCAGGTTTGCAAAAGATGGTGACAAGTATGCCAGTATTTTCTTTTGAGCATGATAGTGTTTGTAGAGGTTGTGCACTTGGTAAGAATACTAAGAAACCCTATCCTCACAGCAATAGAAATTCTAATGGCATTCTAGATCTAATTCATTCTGATCTTTGTGGGCCCATGACAGCCCCATCTATGAATGGTTGTATTTACTATATCATTTTTATTGATGATTGTTCTCGTAAAACTTGGATTTATTTCTTAAAGTCTAAAGATAAATCTTTCAGCAGATTTCAAGATTTCAAAAATCTTGTTGAAAATCAAACAGGTAGACACATCCAAGTTTTCAGGACAGACAATGGTAAAGAATTTGACTCCTTCAAATACGATGAACTCTGTCGAACTTCTAGAATTAAGAGAGAGCTAAGTGTGTCATACAACCCCCAGCAGAATGGGGTTGTTGAAAGAAAGAATAGAACTATCTGTGAAGCAGCCAGGGCCATGATGTATGACCAAAACTTACCTTTGTCTCTTTGGGCCGAGGTTGCCAATACTGCAGTCTACATTCAGAATAGATGTTCACACAAAGCCCTTGAAGCGAAAACTCCTGAAGAAGTTTTCACCGAAATTAAGCCCACAGTTGATCACTTGAGAATCTTTGGCAGTCCAGTCTATATTCACATTCCAAAAGAGAAGAGGACTAAGCTAGAGCCCTCCGAAAAGAAAGGAACTTTTGTGGGATACAGTGAAACCTCAAAAGCTTACAAGATTTATATCTCAGGTCAAAAGTTCATCGAAGTAAGCAGAGACGTGACCTTTCATAAAGAGGTAGCTTTTCGTCGGGCCAGAGAACTTCCATGTGATTCAGAGGAGCAGGAAGCTCCACCACTTGATTCTTCAGATTCTCCTCTTCTAGATGGGCAGAGGGAGGAAACCTTAGAGCATTCAGTGGATCCATCAAGGGATACTATTGAGTTTCCAATGGAGATACCTCTTATCAAAAGGAAGCCAACCTGGTGCCGAGAAATACTAAAAGAAGCAGAAAAGCATTCAGCTCCTAAGGGCACCTTCAGAGAAAGCAAGAAACCAGATAAGTACTCCGGTCTCATAGCTAAATTGAATGTTGTGATTGATTCAAAACCTTCCACATTTGTAGAAGCCTCCAAACATAAAGTGTGGAAAGATGCTATGATTGAAGAATATGATTCTATTCTAAAGAATGATGTATGGACAGTAGTTCCTAGACCTCATGGCAAATCAGTAGTAACTTCCAAATGGCTTTATAAGATAAAGCATGCAGCAGATGGTAGTATTGAAAAATATAAGGCTAGATTTGTGGCTCGTAGTTTCTCTCAAAAAGAAGGAATTGACTATGACGAGATTTTTGCTCTAGTTGCCAGATATACTTCAATCAAGATTATTATCTCTCTTGCAACAGTTTTTTGTTGGAAACTTCACCAGATGGACGTTAAGACTGCTTTTCTTAACAGTGAAGTTGAGCAAGAAGTATATATCGAGCAGCCTGAAGGTTTCGTGATACATGATAAAAGATCTCATGTGCGCAAACTCAAGAAAGCCCTGTACGGGTTAAAGCAAGCTCCAAGAGCTTGGTATGGTAGAATAGACAGTTTTCTACAAAGTCTTGGATTCACCAAGAGCATAGCAGATCCCAATCTTTATATAAAGATTGTACAAAATCATCCAGTTATCTTAGTCTTATACGTGGATGATCCGTTCCTCACTGGAAAGGAAAGACTTGGGGCTCATGCACTATTTTTTGGGCTTGGAGGTATGGCAGAAACCAGGTGAGATCTTTCTCTCACAGAGTAAATATGCAGTTGACGTGCTCCGCAAATTTGGTATGATGAACTGCAAGTCCATGACCACTCCAATGATCTCTAACCTAAAGAAACTACAAGATCAGGTTACAGGTTCAGATCCAGAAGACCCCACCTTATATTGGCAGATCATTGGGTCTTTGATGTACCTCGTACACACTAGACCGGACATTTGTTATGCGGTAAATGCCCTCAGCCAGTTCATGTGTGAACCGAAGCATATACATATGGTTGTTGTCAAGCATATTCTGAGATATGTTTGGGGAACTATAGCTTATGGTCTCAGATACACTTCCAGTGGAGGTGTAATGCTTCATGGATTTACAGATTCAGATTGGATGGGCAGTATAGTGGATCGGAAGAGCACTTCTAGTTATTGCTTCAGTTTGGGTTCAGCAATGATTTCCTGGTCCAACAGGAAACAGGGCTCCATAGCCCAAAGCACTGCAGAAGCATAATACATTGTTGCAAGTGCTGCTAACAGAGAAGCAGTGTGGCTTAGGAAGCTACTTTCAGACTTGTTCAATACAGAGCTAGAACCCACGGTCATCCACTGTGACAATCAAAGTTGTATAAAGCTCACCGAGAATCCAGTGTTTCACGACAGGTCGAAACACATTGAGATGACATATCACTATGTCTGGAACATGGTGCAGAAGAACGTTCTCGGTATTCAGTATGTTCCGACGGCAGAACAGACGGCAGATATTTTGACCAGGCCACTGTCCCTGACAAAGTTTATATACTTTCGTGACAAGCTTGGTGTAGCTGAGAATGCCTCTCTTGCTGAGAGGGAGTGTTGAATTTAAAGCAGCTGCAAGAACCATTCTCCGAGAGGATAGCAAAGACCCTAGCTGAGATCTAGGGCCCCCAGTGCACTCCTGGGGTTCTTGGTCTGGGACCAAACAGCCAGAGCCATGGCAAAAGACCCTTGTAAGGGGCCCCAGTAGATAATTGGGGTTCTTGGTCTGGGACCAAGCAATAAAGACCCTTGAGAGGGCCCCCAATACATGACTGGGGTTCTTGGTCTGGGACCAAGCAGTTAAGCCCCTAGATATGTCTAGGGCCCTTGGACGTGTTCCAGGGTACCCATGTCTAAGACATGGGTTGATCCTTGGTTTTGTACCTTGGTGGATAAGACCCCAGATATGTTCTAGGGCAACTTGGTCCTTGATCAGGTAGTTGTTGGTATGTGACCCTCTTTGAGGCGGGCATGACCACATGAGGGATGTATCCCATACGCAGTGATGATAAAGTTGATTGGTCACCTTGAGAAATACATGGACATGTGTAAACCTCTCCCAAAACCCACCACCCTTGGTTTTTGAGCTTGAGTTTGTTTGGGGGTTTGTATTTTGTTTTAGGGGTTAATAAAAGAAATATTTAATTAATGTTAATTATAAATATATTTAATTAATATTTATATTAATTAAATATATTATTTTTAATTATATTTCTTTTACCCCTAACCCTTGCCTAAAGGTATAAATAAGAACCCCTCCCCCTTCACTCATACTCACTCATTACTTCCTCCTCATAGAAGTGGCGGATTGCTCTCTTTTGGTCTACGGCCTCCTTGTGACAGTGTGCAGCCTCCTTGTGACAATGCTCAGCCTCCATGAGATAGCAGCTCGGCCTCCCTTTGTGACAGATTTGCTGCCAGGTCCTTGCTTGATTTATTTTGTTGTTGTGTGGGTGTTGAGGGTGCCTTCCTCTGCTGAAAGTGTTGGTGTTGCTGCCCTCCCTGAATATTACCAGTCGGCCCTCTCCTACTAGCCAGCGAAACCCTCATTACAGGTTGCCATCCCCTAGATCTGAGTTTTGTGAAGGCCGCGGCACCCTAGCAAGGTGGCTTGACCTTCATTTTAGGCAGCCATCCCTCCTTCTGGCAATCTCTTTTATGCGTGAGGGTTTCTGGGGKTTTTGGGTATACTTGTGTGAARTTTTTATGGTGGTTTAACGGTCCTATACTTCTCTTGATAAGAGATCTGACCCTTGAGGCAAATCCATGACACATAGACTTATCTGAGCATATTTCAGTGGCTTATTATCTCTCAGGTGTGCTATGCTCTTCTTCTTCTTACATAGGTAAGATTATCAAGAGGTAAGTTACTTACAGTTCAGATCTCTAATTTGCTCATGCTCAGATTTGTTCATTTAGCCTAGATCTATCTACTATGCATGTTCAGTTTTTATACCTACTGTTTATCTAACTACTGTTTATGATTAGAAGTGATTTCTAGTTCAGATCTGAATATCTTGATCACTCAGAAATTGTCTATGGTTTAGATCTATATTGTTGTTCATGTTCAGATTTATTTTTCAGATCTAACACTCTAGCATACTCAGAATTTGTTATATCTATCTGTTGTTTATGATCAGAATTAATTTCTAATTCTGATCTGAGTGTTTTGCTCACCCAAATTTGTTTAAGCATTAGATCTATTTGTTGTACTTGTTCAGATCTAATTTTTTATTCATATCTAACTATTCAACATGCTTAGAATTTTGAAGTTCAGATCTGTATAAGTTTAAAGTGTTTATGTTGATTTTGTCTACAGAATTTTTAAAAGGTAGATTCTTGTTTTCTTTACCTATTTCTATCAGGGGCAGTTGAGCTTCAGTACATATCCTCAGATGAGCAGGTAGCAAACATTCTCACGAAGCCTTTGGGGAGAGGTAAGTTTGTCTTCTTTAGAGATAAGTTGGGAGTGGCGAGGAACACCTTCCTCGGTAAGAGGGAATGTTAGGCCAAGTGTTTCCAACATAGGCTTGGTGTCTAGCATGTGGGGGAATGTCCAAAAGTGATCCTTAGAACATTAACTTTATGAGATATAAAGTTAAAGTGACTTTTGAGCATATTTAATGAAAAGGTGACTTAAGTGACTTGAGTGACTTAAGTTGTGATAAAGTGACTTTATATCACAACCGTAGATCTAGATGGCCTAGGATTTAACCTCAGCCATTAGATCTTAGGTTTAGGTCAGTTTCAATGAGATGAACAAAAACGGGATTCTATGGATTGAGGCACCATTCATGAGCATTGAATGAAGAAAGAGAGCAAGAGAGAGTGCTGAAGATGTGAGAGAACATGCAGTAGGGTTGGTGCACTTTCCAAGGAGTGAAAGGGCACGAAAACCAAGAAGCACATTCCAGCATTTAATGCGTTCGTACAATACAGATTTCTGGACCGTACAACAGAGATTACAGTTCGTACAGCAGTCTAAATGCACAGAAATCAAGGCAGTTGTTTGCACGCATTTTGAGGCATATTGCTGCTGGGAAATTTCCGTACAATTTTGTATGGTTATCTACAGGAACAATCCGCGCATTTCGAGACAGTTCTGTACATCATTTATTGTTGCAGCAATCATATACAGTAAGGAATTCTGGGCACATAATTCGAGGAGCAGTTTGGGCACAATTTTTGAGGTGTTACTTAGCACAGTTATCAAGATAAGTTTGTGTTTTTGTTGCTGGAATAAATTGTTGTAAAAGATTATCCTCTGTGAGCTCAAGAAATAATAAAAATCTCCCTCTCTACTGGTTTTTCCTTCGGGGCTTTTCCAGGGGCATTGCCCGAAAAATTCTTGTGTAATTTTTTTGTGGTTTGTTTCCTATTTCCACATTCAGTTTTTGCAGAAAAGATTCAACGTGTTTCAATTTATAATTTTCTGTTTATAGCATTTACATTTCAGCAGCAAATGAAATGTAGGTTGGGCATTAAACTGTGATGAAAATTTATTGAGACTGAAACCGGGTTGGGTCTGAGAAATTTTACAAAGATTATGATGATAAGTGTAAAACTTGCAAAACAAGCCTAAAATATTAACTGTTTTGAAGTACATAGTCAAAAATTGAGAAAGACCATGTGGAGAGTTTCATCCTAAACACTTTGTCGCTGCTTCTATCCCACCTCAAACAAAATAACAGCAACCATCCGAACCACTCACAACTGAAAACCAACAGAGGCAATCGTTGTGGCAAAGAAGCCCAAATAAACTCCTGACCATGAAGCCAGAAAATCCAAAACCCACCAATTTCACTGTCCACCAAGCACAACGTTCTTGGCATAATATCCCACATCACTCCATTTCCATGATCTGCAATGATTTTTGGAGGTGCTGTGAGGAGGGTGGCACGTGGGAAATAGTGGGAGGTCTCATCGCCCCCTCTTCCACTTTAAATGAGGCCGCCGGTGCTACCGTACTGACATGCTATCAAAATAATTGTCAAGTGTTGTGTCTAGATGTTGGGGTATGGTTTCTAAAGTGACCTTGTGATTAATAATTTAAGTCCCAATTTTTCTTTTAGTGGCTTGGGATGCTAAACTGTCTGATTCCTCATCGTTGCTTTGCAAGACATGGTAAAAACTTAGATGAGAGGAGGAGGTTAAGTGTCGGATCCATTTTAATGCCGAGGCGATCCTAGCATCCAACAAGACATGGTAAAAACTTAGATGAGAGGAGGAGGTTAAGTGTCGGATCCATTTTAATGCCGAGGCGATCCTAGCATCCAACGAGCTGAAGCCCTTGATCAAATGCCTGATAATTAGCGAGTCCCTGATCACTACCAAATTTTGTATATCCTTTGCTTTGGCGATTTTCAAACCTTGATATAACCAATATACCTCTGCCAAATTGTTGGATGTAGGGCCAAAGCTCCAAGAATATATAGCTATAGATGTTCCTCCATGGTTATAAATAACCCCCCACACCTGCCACCCCTAACCATCGATATCCAATTCGACAAGAAATGGACGCAAGTAAATTCATGGTTGTTGCACTCATAGAGGATGTATGAATAACATAATTTACAAATGAAAACCGAGAGAAATTCCTCGAGACCATTAATAGAATTACCCGCTGCAATTTAAATGTAAGGAAAAGATTACGTAACTCACACACATAATTTTCACACAAATGGATGACCAATAACTCAAACACAACCATTAATGCAGCCATTGAGAAAATTTTATCACACAAAACAGAGTGTTTACTCTAGAAACCTAAATGGGAAAACCAGATTTGAATGGATGTTTGGCTTATTTCGGCAATCTTTGGTTACAATGTAACTCATAGCTCTCTATGCATCTTCCTCGTCTGGCCAAAAGACCCTTTGAGAGTGAAAGTATAGGAAGAAATAGGGAGAGCTAGGGCAGTGGGAAGGCCAACAAGCATGACCTTTCACTTCTCATTCCTCAATTTTTTCTTTCCTATTTGTTTTTTATCTTTTTCATTTAATTCTTTTTTTTTCTCTTTTGTCTTATTCACTTTTACATTTGCATTGTTTTTCTTAGTTTATCTCACCTTCATAAATCATCGAATTGGGAGTCTTACAACCATTCGCTTGTTCATATCCATTTCGGATCACAAACCCTGTATTAGCAGTGTGGTTTCTTGCCATAAACTCTGTTGGCAGGGGTTGAAAAAAAAAACAAATCAGCGAGTCTCTCGGCAACATGAGCAGATGAGCTTGCCCCAAGCCAGATGTATGCTACCCGCCAGGACGCCCAGGTCCAGATAAGGCTGGAAATTTTCTGCAATGTTGTGATAAGAAATATGACTAAAATTGCCTCTTTTTGTATATTTTGTATTAAGGCTTTGCTTTAGCCAGGTCCGGACAATCGGGTATGATAGACGAAGTCCCATCAACAATAAGGATTAGATAGGGTTAATGCTCTTCATATCTGGTGTTAAATTGTTATGGATTAAGGAGCTAGGGAATCCTTATTTTTGTATGACGGACTGTAATGAGGCACTTGTACAAGAGTGAGGTGTTGTTTTAGTTGGTTAGTGCACCACCTGTAAGGGTTTGCTTTAACTTTCAAAGTCACAAGTTCAATTCTATATAGAATATATTTTTCCAAACCAACCAAAAAATAAATTATACACATGCAATGAAAACCTCAGAAGGCCATATGTGAAAATCTAAACATGGACATATGGACTGATAGTATGTGCTGTAATAGAGTCGTGGTAGCATTGCTTGAAATCATTTCAGCGTGCAGAATTTCTTCAATCGATAAAATCTTAAGGGTGCTAATTTTAGTATAACTTAGCAAACAATCTTTTTATCACGTTAAACAAGCTTCCCTACATATGCAATGCCCATACCATTGAATCACAAATGAGAAAAATAATACTAATAATAACTTCAAAAGATCATTCAATTCAGTTTACCTGTTATCGATTTGCAAGCCGTTGACTATATGGTGTAGTCCGTACAACACATCCACGATAATGGCAAATTTGCAACTAAGAAAATTAACAGCACCCGCCAGAACTGAAAACCACGGCACCAAACAGTAAAAATACCCGCAACCATTTAGCATTCCCAAGTTTATGAATCAAATAAATTTATAGTGAGGGAAATCAAAACTTACCCAAACCCTCATTCTGGAACCCTATCATGAAAACTAAGTATTCAAAACCAACATAGCCTGACCAACCAAAAATAGAAATGGAGGCGGAAATGCAGAGAACTTAAATTCTCTAACCCTTACCAGGTGTCGACGTTCGTCTGCCTACGAGAGTCCTAACCACCGGAAGATTACACCAACCGAAACATATATGAATAGGGGTAAACAGAGTTTGAAAATAATGGTACTTGCGTCCACGTATACGTATTTTATAACTAGCCCAATTAGCGCTTTCCCGATTTGGCTCCGCCGGAATTCGGGGACTTGGATTTCACTGGAATATAATTCAATAGCACATGAGAAGATACGTAGGTCCTATGTAATAGAGCCCTATTGCGACACCAACAAAGTACGCGACAAGTTATCCTTTTGAAAGAATCACAAAAGATCCAGAAGAGGAAGAGAACATTGTATGTACTCTTATGTTTGCTAACTTCTCTCACTTTTCGATTTGTTTTTCATAAAACTCTTTACATTAAACAAGTGTTTCGTGTTTCATGGCAGCGTAGTCCCTGCCTGGTTGGGATGGGAGTAAATGTGACCTAGTACAGACACGTGGCTAGAAAGTTGAAATACATGTGGTTTGCATGCAACCTAGTAGAAAGAATAGAGCATTACCGAATTAGATATCTTTAAAACAAGGGCTCGTAGACACAAGAAATTGAAATTTATGAAATTATAAGTCCCTGGACAACATAAATTATACATACAAAAAATGTAATTTTATAGAGTAGATATTTAGTTTTATACATAGGAAATATGTACTTTTATAATGTGTCGCGGGTTGTCGGGCGGGCAGGGTCAAAATTGGGCCTCTGATATTCCGTGCCTTGGAAATAGCATGGACAATTCCGTGACACAGAAACTGAGAAGCGGAGTTGCGGACTATAGAAATTTATCAGAAATTTATAAATTATAGATACAAAATATGTACTTTTATAAAGTAGACATTTAATTCTATACATACGAAATTTTTACTTTTATAAAGTATGGAGATGAGATTTTATAGAGCATGCACGGAGCCCTCATTACATACTTAGCCAGTTTTTACATCGCGGGTTCTCGGGCTGGCAGGCTCAAAATTGGACTTCAGATTTTTCATGCACTACAAATAGGATAGTTTCGCGATATACAAAATGAGACGCGGAGTTGTGGACTATAGAAATTTACCAAAAATTAATAATGTCTGTTACATATCTCTGGAAATTACATGAACATTTAAAAGCATATAATAGAATAGTAATAACGACTGTTACATAGGTTCGTGGAGAAAAACACAAAAAAATTTACTCTGTGCCCTACAAATAGGACCGACAATTCCGCGATCTATTTGCATCGCGGGTTCTCGGGCTGGCGCACTCAAAATTGGGCTTCAGATTTTTCGTGTGCTACAAATAGGACAGTTCTGCGATATACAAAATGAGACGCAGAGTTGCGGACAATAAAAATTTACCAAAAATTAATAATGTCTGTTGCATATCTCTGGAAATTACATGAACATTTAAAAACATATAATAGAATAGTAATAACATCTGTTACATAGGTTCGGTGATATACAAAATGAGACGTCGAGTTGCGAACTATAGAAATTTACCTGAAATTAATAATGTTTGTTACATATCTCTGGAAATTACATAAACATTTAAAAGCATATAATAGAATAGTAATAATGTTTGTTACATAGGTTCGTGGAGAAAAACACAAAAAAAAAATAGCATTCCCGAATTAGTTTGTTTTAAAACTAAGGCTTTTCTTAGACAAAAAAAATATAGCATTGCCAAATTAGTTTTATTTGCACACGTTTTATAGAGCATGCACGGAGTTGTCATTCCATACTTAGGCAGTGTTTGGATCGCGGGTTCTCAGGATGGCGAGCTCAAAAAATGAGCCTCTGTTGTTCTGTGCCCTACAAATAGCACCGAGAGTTCTGCGATATACAAATTGAGAAGCGGACTTGTGAACTATAGAAACTTATTATAAAATAAATAATGTATGTTACATATGTCTGGAAATTACATCAACATTTAAAAGCATATAATAGAATAGTAATAACGTTTGTTACATAGTTTCGTGGAGGAAAACACACAGAAATTAGCATTCTCGAACTAGTTTGCTTTAAAGCAAAGGGTTCTGGACAGAAGAGAAATCGAAATCTATCAAACTATAGGTTCCTGGACACCCAAAAAGTTAGGATATAATAGAATAGCAAAAACGTCGTTGAAGACAAAAAAAATAGGCAGAAGAAATGTAGCAGATCCGAATTAGTTTTGTTTGGAACAAACAAGAAAGCTTCTTGGAAACCCAAAACTTAGTATACAGTAAAGGCATTGTCGAATGAGTTTTCTTTGGAATTTATCAAAAATTAACAATGTCTGATACATGTTTCTGGAAATTTAAATGTGTTTGTCATATAGACTGGGATTGGGGCTCTCGCGGACCATAAAAAGAAATAAGTACAAGAATTAGTAATGTCGAAAAAATAAGTGCGCAACGGTAGAGAGGAAGACCTGAAAAGAAGAAATTTGAAGTTATGAGTCTTTGGTTATAGTTTTCTATTTAAAGAGGTCATAAGTGGATTGATAAAGAAAAGAAGATGACAGCATAGAGTTAAATTGTATTGATAAAGAAAACAAGATGTCAGTATAGACTTACTATGAAGCCGATGCCTTTTTGTTGTTGTTGTCGATGGTCAGTGGAGTCTTGTTGAGCGGTTGTAGCCCTTCCTGGACGAGGTTGTCCATTCTCTGTTGGAACCATTCTTCAATGTAGCTTTTCATGGGGGCTATGTTGATATTTTCTCGAATTTCAATGTCGTAAAGGTCGTTTTCTAATTTCCTTAGATCCATTGAAATACTATGCAGACTCTGTTCAATTTCGCCATTGTGTGTCGCATAGTCCAGTACCCAGTGCTTGTGCTCATCTAGACGATGTTCAACTATGCCATAAAACTTTTTGAAAAACAACCCCTTTAAAATATCAACTTGTTCCTGGAAGGCTTCTTTGGTGATTAACAAGGATTTGAGAATTAAGTTTGGATCTTGAACTTCGTTGGTAGTTCCGGCTAAGTCCATCTGGAGCAGGCTTGTGAATAAATCTTCCTTTTCTGAAATGACTTGTTTACATGACTTGACAATGAGCTCGAGGTTGTTAACTTTCTTTTGCCAACATGCTTTTACTTTTTTGGTCCGCATTGGGGAGGGGAGTTTCTTTTGTCTTCTTTTCAGTTTCGATGTGTTGATGGCATAGTTGGCAAAATGGGCCAGAACCTGATCACATAAATGTTGTTCATTTTTTAAATTGGCCTCCAAATGTTGCAGGAAATCATTGGCCTTCTTTCCGAAGGAAACTACATTTTGCGATGTTTCCCAGGCTTCAGTAACTAGTTGCATTCTTTTGTTGATGTTATTGTCTACAAGGGCTTTAGAGCATGCAAGGAGGGTAGAGGATACTTTCATCTTGGCTGCAGTGGTAGCAGGTACGATTTTTTCCAAAGGACTGGCAAATTCTGGGGTTACAATGAAAGCCTGCTCAAATTCGTTGAGGCAGTCTTTGAGATTGGCATTTTCCGTCTCAATTCCTCTAATGGAATCACGAAGAATTTCACCGGTTACCTAGTGAAATGAGGAGATTTGGGACAACCGCATTTCCCTAAAGTTAATCTATGTGCGAGGTTTTCCTTTCCTGTATGTTACATCTCTCTTTTCAATGACCATAGTTTTAGATTGGCTGTCAAAAATAGCGCTCTGGATTACGAAGGATTCATCTACATCAAAAAAATCAGTGTCAGATATCTCCACCGTAGACGACCCAATTTTCTGCATGTGGCCAGTTTAAATATCAAGTTGCAGTTTTCCACTTTCAATTTCGGGTTCTTCTGCCTGCCCTGCGTTGTTTTTTCTCTTCTTCGTCAATGGAATTTTGTGAGAACTATCAATATTTATGCAAGGAGGGTTCTTATCTCCTCCTCCGCTGGAAGATTTCTGGGTTGCTTTCTTACCGGGGTGGACCATCAAAGCGGTGCTTCGTGATGTCGTGCTCTTGGGAGTGTTAGCGGGGGACTGGGCACTCTTCTCACTGGATACTTTTCCATGTTGTCTGTAGAATCCAGTCACGCTTTGCAATGTCTCTGCTTCTCAATCTGCAGAAGCAGGATTGTTGTCGACACTGTCCTTGTCTTGGGTCAGGTGTCTATGGATAAAACAGTTGTTAAAGCCAAGAGCCAGTAAATGTTCTCGAAAAATGCCATCGGGGTCGGACCCTTTTAGCCTTTCACGGCATGTTAGGTTCAATTTCTTGAAATGGGCGACAAACTCGTCAATCTTGTTGATGTTTCTGCACACAAAGTCTCCGACTTTCCAGGGCAGAGGAATGAGCTGGTTTTTTTTTCTTGTCATGGAAAAAATACAACCAGTGGTTGTATTGCCTTGCTATTTCTGCAACAAACATCTTGCCCGTGATGTGGCATGGAAGGAAGGAAAGATTTTCCTTAGAGCCAAAGACCATGAGGACACTGTGATTTTCCTCTTGCTCAAGTCTGCCCTTCCTGTTCAAAAACTTGGTTGCCTGGCCAGACAACCACAAAGCATCCTTGCCTAACAGTAAATCTTTGAAAACTGAGACAAACCCATTAAAAACTTCATAAAAACAATGGGATCCCTTGTGCCTCCACAAGGCCTCATACCAGAATGTTACTAGGTTGAATCCATAGTTTATTTTATTGGAAAGAGAAAGTTTTGGAAACAGGCAGCAATGGACAAGTGTGAAAATCAAGTAGGATGACATATAAAATTTATTCGATTCTTTGAATCATGACAACTAGGAACAAAGCTCAATGGAAATTAGCTTCCCCCAATCAAAAATGTATTGTTCCTTGACTGTGAAATACAAAATATAAATAATGATATGGGAAATGCTTGTCATGGATGGTTGTCCCGTTATTCTTGTAAACAGCCAAGCAATTTCCCGGAATGGATTTCTAAAGGAACTTACCTTCAACCTTGTAATATCTTCAGGAACTGTTGTCCGGTCTTCGAGGAAGTCGGCTAAGATGTCCAACCCGTTATGATGTTTTTCTAGAAAATGCTTGCAGTCTTGTCCTCTGAACGTCAATGTTGGCTCCGACAATTTTAACATCTTGCGGATGACATCGGGTGACAAAGAAACAGGAGAATGGTCGCGCAACGGAATAATTATTTGGCCTGGAATATATTTTTCGGCGCACCAAGAGACCACCTCCTTAGAGTCAAAAACCTCAGGGACACAACCTGCACGAGCGATTCCAGAGGTCCAAATCACTTTGTTCTGGGCGGAATGGGATGAATAGTAAAAGTATGCCCTGGACCACTGGAAGTTATGGTCCTCGTGTGCGAACATATTTACTGTATCTCCACAAAATTGTTGTCGACTTGCTGCCACAAATCTACAAGAACGTTTATTTGCTCCAAACAATGAATGAAATGCAAAAGTTGGAAGGGATTTTCGTCCAAAGCGTGTGAATGGGAAATGTCCTCGAGACTTTTGTTGATTAATGACAATTTGGACGGATGTTGCATGATGCATTGTTAACATTAAACTCTACTAATTGCATACATAGAAATGCGAACATGGGGCATATTGCAATGAGCGATTAAGCATTACAGATTTCTTGAGCGGCCCAATAGGACGACGGGTGTTCGAGATGAACAATTGGAAGGGAGAAAATAACTCTCCTCACATCTTGGTTTAATGCGTAATAATGGGAGATCTCCTTGAGTGATTCGCCCATTAATGACAATGTTGACGGTTCCTGCATGATCAGTTGTTCGCATGAAAGGTTTCTAATTGCATAGTAAGAAAGTACGGAGGTCGCGGGCACGGGAAAAAAGCAGCTGCAAAATAGGGTTGCAATGTCAAAATGTATGTCTCGAAACTTTTTGAGTGCAATACGCGTAACAGCGAAGAGGATATGGTGGGACAGCCCAGAGGGACAATTTGTATATGGCTAGTAAGAGCATAACTAATGTATATCAAGAAGGACAGGAAGTTACCGGGGATGCAAGGCAGCGAGAGATACTTTGAAACATTTGTGAGTCGTGGTAGAGTGAAGCTTGCGAGGTCGACGAGCCCGTGCTGGAATTGTAGATCACGAAAATTTTGAGTGCAAGATGTGGAGGACGCAACAACAAGCAGAGTTCGAAACCGCAAACCTGCCAACCATGGGCATAAAATTGGTGAAGTATGGAAAGCAATAGCGGTCGGTCGGATTCGTCGTGTGATTATATAGATTGAGATAAAGATATGTCAACCCATCAACGCTGGAACCTGCGATCATAGAAAGGCGACTAAGTATATAACCACAAAGCGATAATACAAGGGAAGAAGAAAAGGGAAAAAGGACCAACGAGTCCGCGGTACTGAGTGCAATATGTATATCACAGAATTCTGTGTGTCGATTTGTATATCGTGAAATTGGAAGCGATGTTTGGAGCACACGGAACAATATAAATCTAATGTTCAATCCGCAGGACCGCTTGTCAATTTGTATATCGTGGAATTCTGGCTGCTATTTGTAAGACACGCAACAATGGAGGCCCCAATTTTGAACGCGCCTGCTCAAGAACCCGCAATCCAAAATGTCGCTGGGTATGGAATATTGATTCCGTACATGCTCTATTAGATATCATGTCCATACTTTATAGTCGCATAATACATGGGAAGAAAAAAAGGGAAAAAGAACAGAATAGTTCGCAGTGGAATTGTGGATCACGGAAATTTTGAGTGGAAGATGTATATAATGGAACAAAAAAGACCAGAGTTCAATTGCACCAACTCGGCAACCGCGGGCATTAAATTCACTACATATGAAAAGGAACAGTCGGCGGTCCAATTAGAGATGAAATTGGCGCTAACCCATCAATCGTGAATAGTAAAAGTATGCCCTGGACCACTGGAAGTTCTGGTCCTCGTGTGCGAACATATTTATTGTATCTCCACAAAATTGTTGTCGACTTGCTGCCACAAGTCTACAAGAACGTTTGTTTGATCCAAACGATGAATGAAATGCAAAAGTTGGAAGGGATTTTGGTCCAAAGCGTGTGAATGGGAAATGTCCTCGAGACTTTTGTTGATTAATGACAATTTGGACGGATGTTGCATGATGCGTTGTTAACATTAAACTCTACTAATTGCATACATAGAAATGCGAACATGGGGCATATTGCAATGAGCGATTAAGCATTGCAAATTTCTTGAGTGGCCCAATAGGACGACGGGTGTTCGAGATGAACAATTGGAAGGGAGAAAATAACTCTCTGCACATCTTGGTTTAATGCGCAATAATGGGAGATATCCTCGAGCGATTCGCCCATTAATGACAATGTTGACGGTTCCTGCATGATCAGTTGTTCGCATGAAAGGTTTCTAATTGCATAGTAAGAAAGTACGGAGGTCGCGGGCACGGGAAAAAAGCAACTGCAAAATAGGGTTGCAATGTCAAAATGTATGTCTCAGAACTTTTTGAGTGCAATACGCGTAACAACGAAGAGGATATGGTGGGACAGCCCAAAGGGCAATTTGTATATGGCTAGTAAGAGCATAACTAATGTATATTAAGAAGGACAGGAAGTTATCGGGGATGCAAGGCAGCGAGAGATACTTTGAAACATTTGTGAGTCGTGGTAGAGTGAAGCTTGTGAGGTCGACGAGCCCGCGCTGGAATTGTAGATCACAGAAATTTTGAGTGCAAGATGTGGAGGACGCAACAAGAAGCAGAGTTCGAAACCGCGAACCCGCCAACCATGGGCATAAAATTGGCGAAGTATGGAAAGCAATAGCGGTCGGTCGGATTCGTCGTCTGATTATATAGATGGAGATAAAGATATGTCAACCCATCAACGCTGGAACCCGCGATCATAGAAAGGCGACTAAGTATATAACCACAAAGTGATAATACAAGGGAAGAAGAAAAGGGAAAAAGGACCAACGAGTCCGCGGTACTGAGTGCAATATGTATATCACAGAATTCTGTGTGTCAATTTGTATATCGTGAAACTGGAAGCGATGTTTGGAGCACACGGAACAATAGAAGTCTAATGTTCAATCCGCAGGTGTTCAAGGATAAATTCGTGAGTGCGGACA
>ML787839.1:161354-223140 GCA_009831015.1 Picea engelmannii | reverse complement strand
CGTACTATCTTCAAAAGTGTGATTTTGAGAAGCTGATAAGTGTAACTTTCTTCATGAAAATGATCTTAAAGAAGAGTTAGATCTTCCATCATCATGTCATTATCATGTCATCATTTCGATAACCAAAAATGTGGATAACAACAGGACCGCTTGTCAATTTGTATATCCCGGAATCCTGGCTGCTATTTGTAAGACACGCAATAATGGAGGCCCCAATTTTGAACGCGCCTGCCCGAGAACCCGCGATCCAAAATGTCGCTGGGTATGGAATATTGATTCCGTACATGCTCTATTAGATATCATGTCCATACTTTATAGTCGCATAATACATGGGAAGAAAAAAAGGGAAAAAGAACAGAATAGTTCGCAGTGGAATTGTGGATCACATAAATTTTGAGTGGAAGATGTATATAACGGAACAAAAAAGACCAGAGTTCAATTGCACCAACTCGGCAACCGCGGGCATTAAATTCACTACATATGAAAAGGAACAGCGGGCGGTCCAATTGGAGATGAAATAGGCGCTAACCCATCAATCGTGCACATAAAATTGGCCAAGTATGGAAGTAACAACGTTCAGTCAGATTTGTCGTGTGATTATATAGATGGAGATAAAGATATGTCAACGCGGCAACGCTGAAACTCGCGATCATAGAAAGGCGACTAAGTATATAACCACAAAGCGATAATACAAGGGAAGAAGAAAAGGGAAAAAGGACCAACGAGTCTGCGGTATTGAGTGCAATATGTATATCACGAAATTTTGTGTGTCAATTTGTATATCGCAGAACTAGAAGCGTTGTTTGGAGGACACAGAACAATAGAAGTCCAATGTCCAGTCAGCCAGTCCGTAGGACTGCTTGTCCATTTGTATATCACGGAATTCTGGCTACTATTTGTAAGACACGCAACAATGGAGGCCCCAATTTTGAACGCGCTTGCCCGAGAACCCACGATCCAAAATGTCGCTGGATATGGAATACCGATTCCTTCCATGCTCTATTAGATATCATGTCCATACTTTATAGTCGCATATACATGGGAAGAAAAAAAGGGAAAAAGAACAAAGTAGTTTGCAGTGGAATTGTAGATCACGAAAATTTTGACGCCGATTGGGCAACCGCGGGCATAAAAATCACTACGTATGAAAAGGAACAGTGGGCGGTCCAATTGGAGATGAAATTGGCGCCAACCCATCAACCATGCACATAAAATTGGCCAAGTATGGAAAGCAACAACGGTCGGTCGGATTCGTCGTGTGATTATATAGATGGAGATAAAGATATGTGAACCCGACAACACAGGAGTTGCACATTTCCTGAACCCTGTAACAGAAGGATCCAAAAGAGGCTGAGAAGGTGTCTATAGTAGGCACAAGGCCCTGACATTCGAATTTATCACTCTGAACATTTGAATGCATAATCTGTAACACGGAAGAGTGGACGATGTCGGAATCCGGTAGCCAATTTCTATATTGCGGAGGGTGTAATCTCAACTATTTTGTACCTCTTTGTCCAGTTGTTACTACTAAGAGCTAATTTAGTATTGAAAAGAATTTTCTAGGTACTGTTAAATACTTCATAGGAATTGGCATCTGTAAATAATGGCAATCTCCACCCCGCCAGCCCTGCATTCCGTGTGTCAATTTTTATATCGCGGAACTGGGAGTGTTGTTTGGTGGACATGGAACAATAGAAGTGAAATGTTGAATAAGCCAGAATGCAAGTCAGCTTGTCAATTTGTATATCGCGGAATTCTGGGTGCTAATTGTAGGGCATGGAATAATGGAGGCCCGATTTTCAGCCTGCTCGTCCGATAATGCGCAATTCAAAATGTCGCTAGATATGGAATTTTGAAGCCCTGTCGAGTTTTCACCAGTTAAGGCATAAATTGCAGATCACGGAAGTATCTTTCATGGTAGTGTCCACTTGTTGTTGATGTATACGAGGATGGAAAGCAACAACAAATACTTTGAACGAAGTTAATGTATACGAGGAACCCGCGGTGGAATTGTAGATCAGGGATGTTTTGAGTGCAAGATGTATATAGCGAAACGATAAGCAAGTGGGTTCTGTTAGCGTCGGAAGTCACTCCTGGATTGCTTGCAGGAGCAGAGCCCAACACCCATCAGTTTAATGTCACGATTTGTTTATAAAGGGGTGATCAAATGGAGGTAAAGACTCGAGGAGATATCATTCTAACTCAGGGACTGGGTCTGGTACATAAGTAACAAAGGAGGTCTTGATCTAACTTCAACCAGTGGGTTGATTAAAAGGTGAATAGGTGGAAGACTTGGTAAGAAAGGTGAACAAATGGCTTTGGGCAACAGGCTTACAGCAGTTTGCAGAAGAAATATCCCGAATGCAAGATCCACTTGGTTCAGGGTCTCAAGAAACTGAGAGGGGACTTGACTGGATCCTCCAATTCCAAGTCACTCAGCGCTGAGAAAGTCACAAGAACCGATTAGAAACAACGTAACCATTACAGTTATCCATTACAACATCATCCTATAACAGTTGCAGCTCGACTGGATCCTCCAATTCTGAGTCGTTCTAACACAGTATAACAAAGATGTAAAAGAAACTGGCATTCATAAGGCAAGAAGTCTCAAAAGTCCATACATAACTAGATTAACAGTGCTTCGTTAAAACTTTACAACCAGGAGCTCTGCTCAACCATTGATAGATAGAAAAATGGTGAAAATGCCGTCATATACTCAAAACAACAACAGCAACAAAATCGAGACGATGCATTAAACACATTGCGTCTGCATGGCTTCTGACAATCTGCAGCTGCCGTCTCTGAATGATCGTGCAACTACGGTGGACGCAATCCCACTTCTGACAGTTTCATGGGAGAATCGACGTGCTTTTAATTTGTTGTTGGGCTGTCCCATTATGGCGGAGGCGATGTCTAACCACCACCAACCACTTCAATAACTGCTTCATTGGGATTGAGTATGACCCGACCAACTCGACACTTCTGCGACGTGGAAGACCCTTCGCGCTGCCACCTGGATTAGCTGAACGACCTGATGAATAGGCGTGGAGGCCAGTGCGAAGGATGGGGTGCATAACGAGAGTGGTGGCTCCAAGACCATGAGGGTATGATAAGAGGGACGAGGCATGAGAGGGAAGATAGAGGAAGACACATGGCAAAAGATAATAGGTGGAGGGGGCAGGAGCTGAGATATAATGGGCACGCTTTGAGTGGGAGGTTGACGTGGAAAAGAGCGGGACACCTGGCAGGCGGTAAGTGGAAGATGAGAGGGGAAAGGGACCACATAGACTAGAAGAGGGGAGATGGACAGATGTCGGAGGATGAGGAAGGGGCTAAAGGGCGCGAGCCTCATCGCACAGCCAGGAAGAGAACAGATGGCACAAAAAATTACATGACAGGGAAGGGGCCCACGTTGGTTAAACGCAAAAGGACAGAGGATCCCCAGGTTGCCTGTGCGCCGTTGATCCGAGTGCTCGAATTGCAGTCGTTGGAGAGATGCACCTCCGATTTCGGACCCCCCCCCCTCAGCTTAAAGGTAGAAAGGCGAGGGGGGGTCTGGAATCACCCTGCGCGTCGTTGATCCAGGCGCTTCGATCATGACCGTTGAAGAGGTGCGCCCTCGATTCTGGACCCCCCCCTCCGCTTAAAAGTAGAAAGGTGGGGGGGCTCCGGAATCCTATGTGCGTTGTTGATCCGAGCACGCGAATCTCTGTCGTCCAAACTTGATTTGCATTTAAAAAACAAGCGCAATTGTATCCCACACTTAGAGAAAGTGGGTTTTCAGCCCATTCTTTTGCATTTTACCCTTGTTACGAGAAATATCGCTAACATTTGGCTCCATGGGGGATAGAGTCGTCCCTGTGATGCTCTAAGAATGGTTTTGCAGATTCAGTGCCTTGCTGTTGGGCTAAGGAGTCATTTATTAAGCTGAAAACAAAAACAATATTTACAAAAAACAAAAGAGCCGACTGTGGCTCACAAAAAACATTTTTTCAAGAAATGCCCATTCACTAGACCACTAAAAACTTCTTTGCCTTCCAGATCCTGCAACATGTAAGTGTTGTTTGAAAATACTTCAAGGATCTTGAAAGGTCCAAACCAGAGGGCATCAAACTTACTGTGCTTGCCCCTGTCTTGCCTGGGTGCATCCCATTTGAGCACCAGATCACCCTGCCCGAATTCCTTCTTTCTGCTCCTCTTGTCGAAAGCCTGCTTGATCTTCTGATGACGATTGTAGGCCCTGTCCAAGACCTGTTCTTTGATCTGTTGTATTTCCACCATCTGGTGAATCCTTCTAGCCATATGGTCAGGCTCTCCTTCAAGGTCCTAGAGGAATTTTGCCATAGATATGGCGAGCTGAGTAGGGAAAACAACCTCTTCTCCGTAAACAAGTTGGAAAGGTGAGATGCCCAGGGATTTCTTGGTTGTCACCCGATCAGCCCATAGAATGAATTTGAGCTTCGAATCCCAGCCCCTTTTATTGTATTCCAACAGTTTCTTAATGAGCTTGATTAGGCTTTTATTTGAAGACTCTGCCAGTCCATTTCCTTGAGGATAATAAGGAGTAGAGTGAATTAGTGAAATCTCGAACTGCTCACAGAGCTTGATCAGAGGCTCAGACCCGAAGGGGGCAGCGTTATCAGTGACAATTTTGCTAGGGCAACCAAATCTGGCTATGATGTCCTCCATGAAGTTGATGATTACTTTGTGAGAAGTGCTCCTGGTGGGAACAACCTGTATCCACTTGGTGAAATAATCAGTCGCAGTGAGGATCCATCTGTGCTGGCCACTTGAGGGAGGATGAATCTCTCCAATGAAGTCCAATCCCCACTGCTGAAAGGGTGTCGAAACCACTACAGGCTTTAATGGCAAAGATTTGAGCTGCTGCTTACCTGAGAACTTCTGGCGTTTGATGCAAGCTCTGACTTCTCTGCAGACATCAGGGAATAAAGTAGGCCAGTAATACCCTGCTCGGAGGATCTTGTGAGCTGTGGTCTTCCAAAAATGATGTCCTCCGCAAAGACCGCTGTGGAAATCAAATGTAACCTGCTGGGCTTCTCGTGGGTCCAGACACCTTAAAAATACCCCCAAAGGGTCTTTCCAATATAGGACTTGGTCAATGAGGCAATATCTGACAGCCTTGAGCTTTAAAGCTCTCGTCTTTCTCTTTTCCATTCCATCGGGAGGCCTCAATTCTCGTAGAAAATACAAGATATCCTTATACCAAGCGCATGTTGCTAGTGATACAACGCCTTGGGAACTCTTGCTGGATGACTCAACTTGCTTATTGATGAAGTTAATTCCCAAAGCTTTGCAATTGGACTCAGCCAACAACCTGGCTAAACCCTGCCCCTTTATCAACTTGGTGGGATTAATCTCCAGATCAAACTCTAGAATCTTGGCAATCCATTTGCCTCTTCTTCCGTCTATGTCGAGTTGTATGAGAATGTCCTTCACAGAGGCCGAAGGAACATATGCAGTGATCTTTGAGTGTGAGATATACACTCTAAAATCTTTGAGAGCTTTCACCAAGGCATAGGCCTGCTTCTCCATGATCTCATACCGGAGTTCAACATCTCTCAACGCCTTGTTGTAGAAGGCAATGGGTTGCTCGCGCCCTTGATCGTTTTTCTGCAATAAGACTGCTGCTACTGTATCACAAGAAGCAAAAGAAAAAATCAGGAAATCTTTAGAAAAATCAGGACTGATTAGCACAGGTGCCTCAGTCAACGCCCTCTTTATTTGGACAAAAGATTCCCTGGGTTCAGTAGTCCATTTCACTTAGTTTCCCTTCCTGAGCATGGTTGTGATGTGTTTCACCAACTCAGCAAAATTCGAGACAAATCTCCTCAAAAAATTTATCTTCCCCAAAAAGGCCTGAATTTCCTTCTTAGATCTGGGAAGTGACAGGGTCTGAAGTGCTTCTACCCTGCTAGGGTCAATCCTTACTCCCTCTGCTAACACTATATGGCCTAATAGCTTCCCTTCTTTCATAGCAAACAAAGATTTCTTGGGGTTCAGGGATAGGCCAAACCTCCGACACTTCAGGAAAACTTTCTTCAAGTGGCAGCAGTGCTCCTTGTCCGTCTTGGAGAAGACCGTGATGTCATCCAGATAAATTACCGCAAACTGGTCTTTTTCCCCGATGAAGGCTTTGTCCATGGCTCGTTGAAATGTTGCTCCTGCATTCATGAGCCCGAAAGGCATTTTGGCATACATGAATGTGCCCCAAGGAGTGATGAAGGTCGTTTTTTCTCTGTCCTCAGGCATAACTGATATCTGATTGTAGCCAGAGAAGCCATCAATCATGGATATTCTAGATGCACCAGTGACCTTCTGCAATATATGTTCCATGTTGGGCAAGGGATAATTGTCCTTCTTGGAGCTCCTATTCAGGTTCCTGAAATCAATGCAGAGTCTGATTTCCCCACTTTTCTTCCTTACCGGGACCAAGTTAGCCACCCACTCGGAGTATCTCAAGGGGACAATGATTTGGGCATCTAGCAGCTTCTTTACTTCTTTCTCCATGACATGTAGCAACATGGGATTTATTTGTCTCAGCTTCTGCTTGAATGGCTTAGCCTCTTCTTTCAGTGGGATCTTGTGCTCAATGACTGATGTGTCATACGTCTTGAGGTCTTCGTAGGTCCATGCAAACACATCAAAACACTCTCTCAGCAACTCGGTGTATTCAACCCTCTGCTCCTTGGTCAAACTCCTTGACAACTTGACAAACTTGGGCTCATCTGGCGTGCCAATGTTGCACTCAGTTGTGTCAGCATCATCACTTGAAACTCTCCCCTTAATTGCCACATCATTCCCATCAAACAATCTTTGTAATGGGATCAGTCCCCTTGGAATGTGATTTTTAGGCAACTAAATAATGTCATGCTTCGCTATTTTACCCAGCAACTCACCCCCATCAAACCTTTCCTCATAGGAGGAGTCTTGGTCGATATGCATTTCTGAGAATTCTTCAATAGTTTCCAGGAACTTTTTGATCTCGGGATCATCCTCAAACACCTTCCAATGTTTGATGTTGTCAGGTATGGAGGGCCTGTATTTTACTTCTACATCATACCTCAGTTTGGGCGGCAAGGGTACTTTGAAAATGCTTGCTGATGTAGCCAAGGAATCTGCCACTGTGTTTTCTTCTCTTGGGATGAAAGAGATGTTAAATGATGAGAAGAAACTGTCAATTAGATCCCATACCTCATTTCTGTAATTCCAGAGTCGAGGATGCTTAGCCTGATAAGTGCCTCTGATTTGCTGGACTACCAACTCGGCATCTCCGAACACTGCTACCTCTCGAATTCCCATTTCCCTCGCGGATCTTAATCCTAGGATAAGAGCTTCATACTCTGCCACATTATTGGTGGTTTCGAATTCCAGCTTATATGACAGGGATATGGTCTCCTGAGCAGGTGACACAAAAACCACCCCAGCTCCAGCGCCTTCTCGAGAACAGGCTCCATCGAATTTTTTTTTCCAGATTGGGGTGATGGAGGGAGGAAATTCAGGAGAAACAGTGGGCTGCTTTCTGAGTTCCAGAGGAGGCTCGGGGGCGTGGGTGAGATGCAGTAAACTGGAGCCTAAATCAGTGTCAAAGACAAAGATGGGATGATTGGTAGGGTTGGCTTCATCACTGATTATGTAGGCCAGTTGGGCTTCCCTGTATAGTCTTCTATGCTCTCCTCTGAACACTGGGATTGTAGCATACATGAGGTCCATCTGCAAGGTTCCCCCTAGTCTCTTTATCCAAGATCTTGACAACAACATACCGAACTTGGGGGGAACATCGGCCACCACAACATCCATGACCAGACTTTTCATGGGCAGTTGAAACAAGGTCACAACCGGGTAATTAATAACTCCAAGACACTGGACTCTCCTGGAGTCAAAAGAATAGAGGTCATGATAGGCTTGGGTGACTTCTAGTCCTAACTCTTCCATGACAGTTTTGGGCATGAGGTTGTGGGAAGCCCCTGAATCCATCAAGCAGTTGTGCAACACTTTATCATGTATGTTCAGGGAAGTGTAGAAGGGAGGGGATGAATCATCTCTGTCTTCTACCATGGGACCTAGGACAACTGCTGGCTTTTCATCTTGGAGGTTTATGGAGTCTGTGGGAGGGCTTGAGACTTCAGACTGCAAAAGCTCAGAGAAGCGTTTTTTGAATTCTTCATGTTTGATTAGCTCGGTGAGGGGCACAAGGATTCTGATCTTTTGAATCTCATGCTCGAAATTAAAAGAAGATGTAAGCTTTGGGACTTCTCTTATTTCAGGAACATGATTATGGACAATGGGAGAGAGGGGTTGAGGCTTCTTACCTCTGTGACTGTTTGCTACTTTATTAGCAGATTTCTCTGTTCTAGTAGACTGCTCAGGGATATCAGGTGCTCCTATCTTTTTGTCGGACCTCAGTTTATACTTGCCTCGGTCGCCGCTAGCATTGTCTCCCTTGCTCAATTCATTCAGCTGACTATCCATGAGGGACTCCTCGTAGGTTGCTTGAGTGAGATGAGGAAAAGGAGGAGTGTCTTCTAAGCAGTGGATTTCAGGATCACACTCATCTGTTTCTCTTTCTTCCTCATCAACCACCAAATTGTTCTGAAAAGGGGCCTGAATTCTCTGGTCTTCTCTGTCTCTTCCCCTTTCTCCATGCATAGTCGGGGGAGCAATATTGTTGGGCCTTCTGAAACCTCCTTTGTTTTCGGCGCCCTGCGAGCCCTTGTACATTTGCTTCCTTTCCACCTTCAGTCTCTCCATTTCTTCAGACAGAAACTTCATCATCTTGGTCAGTTCATCCACTTGAGGGTGGGGCACCGATGAGCCAGAAGTTGAGGCTTCATACTTTCCCTTTCTTCTGTCTGCGTCAGCCTTGTTCCTAAGTCTGTCAGCTGCTAACATGTTGGATTCCACTTCTATGGCTGCATCTTGCATTTGAGCTAAGTATGTGTCTCTTCTTTCTCTTAATAAAAGGCATAAATCAGGGTCAAATGCGTCAGCATAGGAAATTTGGGCAGAGGCTTATGAGGGATTTATCTCTGCAGGAATCTTATTATACATCTTATTAAACCTTTTGGAGAAGTCGGAGACAGACTCTCCTTCCATCTTCTTCAGAGACCCGAACTCTGTCATGTAATACATGAAATCTTTCCTATCGCCCCATTGCCTCAGGAAAACACTATCCAGTGCTTCAATTCCAGCAATAGATCTGGGGGCCAGTCCCCTGAACCATTTCCTCACCTCGCCATCCAGGCTCTGGACAAAGACTCTCATCCAGACATCTTCATTTTCAATGTTTAGGTTGTCTGTATAACTGTAGAAAGCAGCCAAGTGCTATGTTGCAGTTATATCCCCTTCTCCAGCAGGGAGGGGATTCATAGGATGGGGTAGGATTAAGGGAGCATATCTAGCAGCGACTATGGTGTCCATTCTATTTGGAGAGGAATTGGCACCAGCCATAGGGCTATTAGGTAGAGGAGAACTTGGAGGAGAAGGAGTTCGTGAAGGGGCTACCGGGGATGAGCCTCGAAGTGGAGTGGGGAACAAGAGAGGATTCAAGGAGAAGGCTAACGAGCTCAAGTCAGCAGGTGCTCCTCTTTGTGCAGGAGTGGGGAAATCTTCTGTAGTCCCGGGTCTACACCGAGGAACAACTTTAGAGGAGAGGGGAGTGACAAGGATTTCTCCCTCCAATCCCAGACTAGGAGGGGAAAACTCAGCAGGAACACTCCCAAAATTCAAAAAACGGGAAACCTCTGAAGGAGGTCTATTAAGAAACTGAGGAGGAGAAAAAGGAGTTCTTACAGAAGGAGATGGGGAAATCTCTGGTTTAGCGATGGAAACTTCTTCTGCAGAGCTCTTTCCTCTTCTAAGAACCGCCTCAGGGTCAGCTTTAGGCGTAGCTAGAGGCAGCTGTGGATGAGACCGCGTGTGTCTGCCTCTGAAAGCCACAATTAATAGAGTAGGTTCTCCCCAGCGGAGTCGTCACAATGGAGTCGCCAGGTGCACAGTAGCAATCTTCAAGTTCTGATATCTGATGCACCTTCAGAATCAGCTAGTCGTTGTCGTTCAATCCCGGGGAAAATATTCAACTTCGTCCCCGACAACGGTGCCAGAAATGTTAGCGTCGGAAGTCACTCCTGGATTGCTTGCAGGAGCAGAGCCCGACACCCATCAGTTTAATGTCACGATTTGTTTATAAAGGGGTGATCAAATGGAGGTAAAGACTCGAGGAGATATCATTCTAACTCAGGGACTCGGTCTGGTACATAAGTAACAAAGGAGGTCTTGATCTAACTTCAGCCAGTGGGTTGATTAAAAGGTGAATAGGTGGAAAACTTGGTAAGAAAGGTGAACAAACGGCTTTGGGAAACAGGATTACAACAGTTTGCAGAAGAAAGATCCCGAATGTAAGATCCGCTTGGTTCAGGGTCTCAAGAAACTGAGAGGGGACTTGACTGGATCCTCCAATTCCAAGTCACTCAGCGGTGAGAAAGTCACAAGAACCGATTAGAAACAACACAACCATTACAGTGATCCATTACAACATCATCCTATAACAGTTGCAGCTCGACTGGATCCTCCAATTCCGAGCCGTTCTAACACAGTATAACAAAGATGTAAAAGAAACTGAAATTCATAAGGCAAGAAGTCTCAAAAGTCCATACATAACCAGATTAACAGTGCTTCGTTAAAACTTTACAACCGAGAGCTCTGCTCAACCATTGATAGATACAAAAATGGCGAAAACGCCTTCATATACTCAAAACAACAACAACAACAAAATCGAGATGATGCATTAAACACATTGCGTCTGCATGGCTTCTGACAATCTGCAGCTGCCGTCTTTGAAAGATCGTGCAACTACGGCGGACGCAATACCACTTCTGACAGTTTCATGGGAGAATCGATGTGCTTTTAATTTGTTGCTGGGCTGTCCCATTATGGCGGAGGCGATGTCTAACCACCACCAACCACTTCAATAACTGCTTCATTGGGATTGAGGATGGCCCGACCAACTCGGCACTTCTGCGACGTGGAAGACCCTTCGCGCTGCCACCTAGATTAGCTGAACGACTTGATGAATAGGCGTGGAGGCCAGCGCGAAGGATGGGGTGCATAACGGGAGTGGTGGCTCCAAGACCATGAGGGTATGATAAGAGGGACGAGGCATGAGAGGGAAGATAGAAGAAGACACATGGCAGAGGATAATAGGCGGAGGGGGCAGGAGCTGAGATATAATGGGCACGCTTTGAGTGGGAGGCTGACGTGGAAAAGAGCGGGACACCTGGCAGGCGGTAAGTGGAAGATGAGAGGGGAAAGGCACCACACGGACCAGAAGAGGGGAGATGGACAAATGTCGGAGGATGAGGAAGGGGATAAAGGGCGTGAGCCTCATCGCACGGCCAGGAAGAGAACAAATGGAACAAAAGATTACATGACAGGGAAGGGGCCCACGTTGGTTAAACGCAGAAGGAAAGAGGATCCCCAGGTTGCCTGTGTGTCGTTGATCCGGGCGCTCGAATTGCAGCCGTTGGAGAGATGCACCTCCGATTCCGGACCCCCCCCCTCAGCTTAAAGGTAGAAAGGCGGGGGGGGTCTGGAATCACCCTGCGCGTCGTTGATCCGGGCGCTTCAAACATGACCATTGAAGAGGTGCGCCCTCAATTTCGGACCCCCCCCCTCCGCTTAAAGGTAGAAAGGTGGGGGGGCTCCGGAATCCTATGTGCGTCGTTGATCCGGGCGCGCGAATATCTGTCGTCCAAACTTGATTTGCATTTAAAAAACAGGCGCAATTGTATCCCACACTTAGAGAAAGTGGGTTTTCAGCCCATTATTTTGCATTTTACCCTTTTTACGGGAAATATCGCTAACAGGTTCGCAAGCACCGGCCCTGCAGCGGCGGCCATAAAATTGGCTAAGTATGGAGAGGAACAACAGTCGGTCGGATCCATCGTGTGAGGATATAGATGGAGATGAAGACATGTCAGCCTGCCAATTATGGAAGCGGATATCATAGAAGGGGCAGTAAGCATATATCCAGAAAGTGATAACGAGCGGGAAGAACAAAAGGCCAGTTCATATGCGTCGATCCGGTAACCGTGGCCCTAAAATTTCCTAGGTATGGAAAGGTACAACTTTCGATCGGATTCGTCATGTGAAGATACAGATGGAGATGAAGATATGTCAGCCCGCGAACCCTGCAACTGCCCATCATAGAAAGACGACTAGGTATAAAACCAAAAAGCCATAATGGATGGGAAAAGCAAAGGGGGAAAAGGGATAGGTATCTGACAGTCAAAAAAACCTTTTTTTCCCGTTTATTAATGGCAATATTTTTGAACCCCTGTTGGGTTCTCACTAATAAAAGCATAAACTGCAAATCACTGAAGTTCTTTGGCTTCAAGATGTATATGACGGAACATGGGACATAGGTGTTGGGTACCGCCAACCCGGGGCCTGGTGGCCAGATAACTGGCTAAGTATTGTCCAAGAGAAAGGTTTGATATGTATTTCAATAGTATTCATACTATTATCTATCAATGGAGAGAGTTTTCATATTTATTTGGATAGTATTCATACTAATATATATTAATGGATTATTTATGTTTCAAATGCAAATGGTCTCCCAATTTGCAGGATGCTCTTCGGTTCGCAAATTTCGTTCAAACCACGAAAATTTTGACTGCAAGATGTACATAGCGCAACAAGAAACATGAATTTGCATTGTGGTCTGAACGAGATAAACTCCTTATCATCTATTCATCTTGTATTCCTTGCAATGACATGAGAAAACGTCGGCTCTGCATAAACATCAATATCTAAATTAAATTAAATTAAATGCAATCAAAATTTGGTGTGACTTAAGTAATCACGACAGCTTTAGTCGTTCCTTTATTAATGCCAAGTTTTTCGAACGCCTCGTCAATTATGAGTAGTTAAAGCATAAATTGTAGACTACGGAAGTTCTTTGGCTACAAGATGTATATGACAGAATAGGGAACATAGTTTTTTAATATCACAAACACACACATAATTTCCTAGGCTTTGCCGAAGAGGAAGTTTTTTGTATTTATTCCAATAGTACTGATATTAGTATATATGCACGGATGTTATGAAATAGAAGAAGCTGCAATATATCCAACATACTGAACAAGAACATTGCGTCAACACTTGAACCGTCTTGTTGTAACTCATTAATTCATTCTATTTACGGAACCCGAAGAATGGAAGCAGGATGGGTCCTCCAATTTCTTTCTTTAAATACAGGGTCGACGCTACATAAGTATGGCTTATGAAAAATTATGCTCAAATGTAAAATGTAAAGAAAGAATAGACCATGCTTTATTTACATTGAAGTAGTGGGCAACATAAAGAAAACCTTGTCGTTCATGTTTAACGACACAGGGGAAGAAGGTACAATATACAATTAAAACAAACACCAGAAATTGGAAAATACTATTAAAAAATAAATCGAAATTATTCTATATTCAAATAAGATGGGTTAGAAAATATAGTTGAGGCTATTTGTGACAACGATTGCGATTTCGCCTGCCGCCGACCAAAAAAAATATGTACATTCATGAAGCTTCTTTACAGTTTTCTTGACGTTCAAACTCTTTATTCGTAAAAAACGAGTTGAATATCAATTTTTGGTTTTGTACTTAATCGGTGCTGCCAACTATATCTATTCCAGTTTTTTGAATACCTTGTCTCTTCCAGATATGGCCTGCTTGCAATGGCTGCTCGTTCAACATTCCATTCTTTTTCAAGTATTAATTTCCATCTGCCGTTGAAAAGTTGGGGTTTAAGATGCTATCCTTGCAATGTTCCTGGCCCTTGACATCGGACACAACTTAGAAAAAAATTCAAGTATGTAGTAGCTGGTATTCTCCCTATATTCGATCATCTGTTTGGTTGAAAAGCCTGCCTGAAGATTTGTATGTTGAACTTCTTTGTTTTATTATAGTAAATTGGAAGAAACGTCCAACCCAGATGCAAAATGCAAAACTGTTGAGACACATAACTTGTTCGGCCAACAGAGGTGTGCCAAGTACATCAAATGTTTCAAAAGGCACTAGCACAGGTCTGGCAAGTGTATCAAATGTTGCAGATGGCATCAAAATATATCTTTCATCATAGCGGTGGAAATATGGCGGCCCACAAAAAGGTCTGGAATGTTCGAAGGTGAAGCCAAATATGTGGAGTCTGCAAACACATCCAGAGGAAATCGAAAAAACTTTGACAAAGAACATGGCTTTCTGTCAAGTCGGCTACCAGACCCACATGTATCTCATCAAACTTTGAAACATAAACTTTTGTAGTGATATTTTGCATCATTTACGAACATGAGAGGCCATTTTGCAAGCCACTGTAAATGCACTGCGCCCGACGAAGACAAATTCTTGTGGGATCTGTACAATTTGATATACCTGCCAAATCTGTGTTGTTGGAAGAAGCTATATACTTAAACAAAGAACTATTTCGCACGTGACCTCAAAATCCATTACAATTCCCAGCAAGAAAACAAAGAAGTTCAACAAACAAATCTGCAGGCAACCTTTTCAACCAACCAAAGCATCGAACACAGGGAGAACACCAACCACAACATACTTGTTCTTTTTTTTTCCTCCTCTCTCAGTTTCTCTTGTATAACAGAGTTTTTTTTTCACTCAAAGCTCTTGTCACATAAAACTAGTCTCTCTTCTTTCATCTACCCCTCAATCGCATCTCTAAGTTGTCTTACATGTCCATGACCAGGAACATTAGAACGAAGGCACCCTAAAGCGCAACTCTTTGATGATAGAGAGAAATGGAAATAAGTATTTAAAAGCAACGTTGGATGATCTTCCGTAGATTTTGTGTTGATTCGTTTTAATAACAAATGTTCTCAATATTTTCGCTTATTAATGCCAATCTTTTCGAATATGTACGTTGAATAGCGACTAGCAGCACGTATTAAAATTCCCATATCTGAGCAGATTCTCAAATCTGACATCTAAGATATGCACAATATTAAAGAGGGACATGACCTCAAGCCCTCTGTGGGTGACATGTTCGTGAACTATGCTGAAGCTTTTAAGAAAACTAATATAGTAGAAGCAAAAAATAAAAAAATAAAAATCGCAAATTCAAAATGTAGGCAAAAAGAAATTACCAGATCCCATAATATTCGCCCGTATATTCATTTTAATGGAGGATGTCCTCGACCTTTCCATTTATTAAAGCCCATCTTTTCAAACCTGTCTGGATGATTCTGACTTTTGAAAGCATATTTAATGTGTATTGGGAAGCCCAGAAGGTAGTGTCACTACTATTTTTCTGTGTTTTTCTCCACTAGCATATGTAAGACGTACGTAAAGAAAAGTAAATCGAGAATGCTAATTTTTTTGGACATGACCCCTTCAAATTCAAGTAGTCCACAAGTCCGATTGTCAATTTGTTTATCGTGGAACTCTCCGTGCTATTTGTAGAATATGGAACAACAAAATCCCAATTTAGAGCCCGCCACCCCGGGAACTCGCGATCCAAAAAATGTTTTTTTTTTTTTGTCCACCAGCGTATGTAAAACGTACGTAAAGTAAACTATTTCGACAATGTTAATTTTTTTGGACACGAGAGCCTTAAAATTCAAATAGTCGGCAAGTCCAATTGTCAATTTGTATATCGCGGAACTCTCCGATTGTCAATTTTTAGCCGGCCACCCCGAGAACCCGCGATGCAAAAACTGGCAAGGCTCCGTGCATGCTTTATATATCTACTTTATAAAATTACATATTTGCTATGTTTAATTTATGCTGTCAACGAAACCTATAATTCGATAAATTTCAATCTCTTGTGTTTTTGTCCACTGGCGTATGTAAAACGTACGTAAAGTAAACTATTTCAAGAATGCTAAATTTTTTGGACATGAGGCCCTTAAAATTCAAATAGTCGGCAAGTTCAATTCTCAATTTCTATATCGTGAAACTCTCCGTTGTCAATTTTCAGCCGGCCACCCTGAGAACCCGCGATGCAAAAACTGGCAGGGCTTCGTGCATGCTTTATATATCTACTTTATAAAATTACATATTTCCTATGTTTAATTTATGTTGTCAACAAAACTTATAATTCGATAATTTTCAATCTCTTCTGTCAAGAAGCCCTTCTTTTAAAGAAAACTATTTCGGGAATGCTAATGTATACACCGAACACGACTTGTCATAGTTCAATACAACACATCCGCGAAGCCCCCTCCATAAAACTGGCTACGTATGCAACCGAACGATGGTTAGTCGGAATTATCGTGGAACTATTCGCGCTATTTGCAGGGCACGGAACAACAAAAGCCCAATTTTCAGCGCGCCACCCCAAGAACCCGCGATCATTAACGTATGTTGTCCAGGAAACCTATAATTTCATAAATTGCATTATCTTCTGTCCAGGAGCTCTTCTTTTAAAGAAAACTAATTCGGGAAAGCTAATGTATACATCGAACACGACCTGCCATAGTTCGATAGAACGTATCCACGAAGCTGCGTCCATAAAATTGGCTAAGTATCCAACTGAGCGGCAAGTCCGATTGTCAATTTCTATATCGCGAAACTCTTCGATTGTCAATTTTCAGTCGGCCACCCCAAGAACCCGCGATGCAAAAACTGGCAGGGCTCGGTGCATGCTTTATATATCTACTTTATTAAATTATATATTTCCTATGTTTAATTTATGTTGTCCAGGAAACCTATAATTCGATAAATTTCAATCTCTTCTATCCAGGAGCCCTTCATTTAAACAAAACTAATCAAGGAATGCTAATGTATACACTGAACACGACCTCTCATAGTTCGATACAACGCATCCGTGAAGTCACGTCTATAAAACTGGCTAAGTATGCAACCAAAAGGCGGTCGGTCAGAATGATCGCGGAACTCTCCATGCTATCTGCAGGGCACGAAACAACAGAAGCCCAATTTTCAGCCTGCCACCCCGAGAACCCGCGATCATTAACTTATGTTGTCCAGGAAACCTACAATTTCATAAATTACATTATCTTCTGTCTAGGAGCCCTTCTTTTAAAGAAAACTAATTCGGGAAAGGTAATGTATACACCGAACACAACCTGCCATAGTTCGATAGAACCTATCCGCGAAGTCGCGTCCATAAAACTGGCTAAGTATGCAACCGAACGGTGGTCGATCGGAATGACCACAGAAATGTGAGAAACTACAGAGTCCGAAACACAGTTTAGAAAAGGAGAATAAAAGGGAGAGAACAGGTATATCACCCACACAACAAAACGTACTCTCATAACTATGAAACCATAACAACACAGAATCCATGGAAAAAGCATCGGCAGCTATGAAATATACTTTGAGGCCAACAAACTTTGCTTGAACACATAACAGATGTAATTTACATCCCCTGCAATTTTTTAGTCTGTTATTTTATCTTAATAGTATTCTATGCAAACTCCATTGCAAAAAAAATGTAACTAGAGATCTAGCCGTGAATGCAGCATCCCAACATTGCAAACCCTGGGCAAACAAGAACAAGCAAGAAATAAGAAACCAGCTAAGAAGCACCAAAAGGCCCAAGTGCAAGCGCGACACCAGAACCCTGCAAAGTTGAATCAAGCAACAATAGACATCATACATCGAACAACAAGCAAGAACAACAGGCAAACTGTAACAACACGAACAGGCAAGCAAGAACAACAACAACATGCAAATAACAAATCAGTGTCATGCAAATAAAAAACATGGACCAGTGAACCAACAATGCCGCTTGAGCATAAAAAATTTAAAAACTGAAGAAAATGTCTTGTAATAAGCCTGCTAAGTAACCATTCAACACCACCAACCCTGTTAGGTTAACATTTAAGTTTGTCAKAAATGCTCTGTAAACATTTAAGAAAGAAATTCAACGTGGCAAGACTATGACGTATCCCAAAAAAATTATTATATTTTTTGTAACAATAATTCGAACACCAGAGAATGTATTGGAAGGCCAAACTTTGGATATGCCACCATATCAAACATTTCCATAAATTTACCTAGCATAAAATGCTAAACCAAACATTCGAATTAATGCTAGCATTAATCCACCTTCAACGACTGCATAACAAAATATATGATTCAAAAAGACAATATACAATCAAATACTTTGGATATGTCAACATATATTACATTGGGAATAGTGAAGCTGGTAATAAGACCTCCAATCCCTTGTCCAAGCAGATCATGACAAATATGCTACTTTTTTTATTATTATATAAAAATCGATATTTTCAGTTCCTTGGTTCCAACATTACATAATATGGAAAATATTTGTGGTCAAAGGACAAACTAATACCAAGTCAACGATTTATCGATCGCTATAGTCCCTCTACGCCTACGATAGGGACTAATAAATTGTGTATAAAATTTTATACACAGTTTATATCTAGAAAACTGAAGTAACATTATGATTAATCGTGAAAATCTGCACACTATCACTTTAAATTTGGATTGACAAGTATTATTATCATAGTAGTGTTTAGATGGGTAGTTTCCATCCTTGTACTCACGGCTGTGATCATTTCTCTCTTTAAATATATTAGTGGGAAAGAAAAAATCACTCAAATTAAAGGAACATGGTGAAAGGGAGCACAATCTTGTAATGTTTTATAGTTCAATAAATGATCTAAATGTATTAGAGGCCACTACGAAGTTTGACGAAAAGCATCTATTGAGAAGAACAAGGTATGGTGTTGTGTTTAAGGCTTGTTTTGTAGACGAAACGATGTTTTCAATCAGGAGATGGTATCATGTACTGAGAACAACAAGGTATGGTGTTGTGTTCAAGGCTTGTTTTGAAGACAAAATGAGTTTTCAATAAAGAGATGGTATCATGTATTGAGAAGAACAAGGTATGGTGTTGTGTTCAAGGCTTGTTTTGAAGACGAAACGATGTTTTCAATAAGGAGATGGTATGCAAGGTCGACAAATATTATAAGAGAGAGATTTTTAAGAAAGAGGTGGAAGTCTTAGAGGAATTAAGCATCCAAATTTGACTGCATTGCTTCATTGCTAAACGATTTAAAAAATATTGTTAAGCGATTTTCATAGTTCTATTAACATTGGTAAGAAATATTCATAAATTTGCATTGGTAGCGTTGAAAGCAATTGTCCTATTTCATGTTGTTTTTTCAAAAGCAATCATAAAGGCTATGAAAGAAAAAAGCCATTCACACAAAGCAAAATAATCCCAACACAAATACAAGTGTAACAAAAGTGTGCAAAGTTTTTGAGGGTACAACCATATTGACAAGACATGTAAAGAAGGTGTCACTAATTATGTGCAACAACAATGACGGTCTATGAAACCATGGCTTTGGTGTCTCTTATGTAAGTGTGTGTTGGAACATTCAAGAGCGTTTTTAGATAGTCTCATACACCAAACAGTTATTACACAATGCTCAACAGAAAATCCATTATCAACTTCACATTATAAGATCTACTATATACAAATATATATATATATATATATATATATATTTATTTTCTTAAAAAAAAAATGTAGTCATTTTCTTTCAACTACTTCAAGATGACTAAGTATATTTTTTAATGGCAACTTCAAATTGCAAAAAAAATTACCAATAAGAAGAAAACTCCATGAACAATAGGTAAAAGTGGAGGAAATGTATGAGCTTTCTACTCTAAAAGCATCCAAGGTTTGCAAGTAGTGAATAAGGCAGCCAAAGCGCTAGATGTCATAGAAGAAGCCTACGAATGATTAAATATTGCAAGTGCAGCAAATGCTTAAGAAAGACAATGAGGTAATGCAAGAAGTTTGTGGTAGGTGCACAAATAAAGTTGTAAATATTAATTTATAGACCTTTTATAAATTGAATTATATGATAAAAAGCTTCATAAAGAAATAATGTCGAGTCAAGGGTAGCATGAATGCACCTCAAACATTAATTGTTACGTAATTTATAACTTGAGACGTAAGAAATGAAGGTAACCTTTGTGTGAGGTCAAATAAGATAGACAAAACATTTTAGTAGTGTATATAAAGCATTTGATATATATCCAAGTGAAAAAACTAGGTTAAAAGAATATTAAAAAATTTGTTTTATGTGCAAGTTAATAGGAAGCCAGATAAATCATTTTATATACTCCCATCCTACAGAGTCAATTCATATACTCTCATCCTACATGGTAGGAAGTAATGAGAAGTAGAATGCATATGACATTAAATCTAAAATTTTAATATTTTTAATTATATTTCTTCAAATCAAAACATTTTTAATTGTATTTTTCCAAATCAAAATTTGAGTTTTTTTTTCATTTTGGAAATTTTGCTATAATTACAAAAACTCTTAATTCATATTATTCATTTTTATTCGTTAATTGGTTGTAGCTTGAGTGGTTGTGAGGGAAGTTGTTACTCTTCCCACTCGGGTTCAAATTATACTTTGTGACATGTTTTCTCTTAGTGAATTGATTGTTGTTGAGCTATAAATAATTTATTCATGAGCTTTTGGCTTGCCTTTGTGCCTTGAAGAATCTAGGCTTTACCCTAGAGACCATCCTCTAAATGAGGCGAAATCCTTGGATAATTTCCCCATGATATATTTCCTAAAAAATAATATCAATTTCCATTAATTTATTTGATATGCTTTACATCTTCAACTACAAGTATATATGTTGGAAATGCTTTAGAGAGATGGGGAACTTCAAAATTATTTAGCGCAACCTAATTATTCTCTCACAAGTTATATGTGCTCCCAAGCCATGGTCATTACTAGAATATTCTTAAGTTGCATCATTATGCCATCTTTTGGCACTAATAGAATTGCATTCTCTCAATTTGTTGAGATGAAATTTACTCTTGCAAGTAGGGCTCATCCAAATGGATGCATTAAATGAGTAAGATGTTAAAATAGTAAGTTTTGCATTACTCCAGTGTCAATCAATTCGAGTGGTTAGTAGTTAGTAGTATGCTAGGAGATAATCAAGGAATCTAGGTATCTCAAGGTCACAAATGTGAATGCAATGAAAAGAAAACGAAGTGTAAGTATAATGATGGCATTATTGTCAAGTGGTTGTAGCTCAATTGGTTGGGGTGGGGATTTTTCTCCTCCCCACCCAGGTTCGAGTCTCATCTATGCGACATGCTGCTTTTTGTGAGTTAAATATTCTCGAAATAATTGACCCTCCTATGTTCTTCGGATTTCGGGGGTGATTATTGTGGACGTAATGAGCTTCGCGTCGTGAACCACAATGAAAAAATAAAATAATAATGATGGCATTATAATGCACGACAAAAATATATAGCTAGATAAAGATGATGTGGACCAAAAATGTCAGTTAGGTTTAGCCCAAGTAGTTGTGTGAAGGATTTTTATCCTCCCCACCCAAATTCAATTCCCGCAAGTGACATGTTGAGCTCTTAATGAGTATATTGTTATAATGGCCTTGATCTCCATGTTGACAAAGCCTCGAGCTTCTACATAAGTGGTTTACCCTGGGTATCATCCTCAAAATGAAGGGAAGTGCCTAATAAGTTTCCCTGAAATATGTATTTCATAACACAATGCATAAAAAATATGGACCAAAAATATATTTAAGCTTATAAGCATTGACAATATAATTATATTACTTGAATAGTTTTTTTTTTTAAATTACATACATTGATGAGTGTTCACATTTAGTACGGGGATTCCAAGGATAACCATAATTGTGATTTACAAACCACGTTAAAATTAGACATATAAGAATTACTCACCTTTGTTCATGTTTGGTTTCAATGTTTAACCTCTACGTACTCGTCTTTGGGCATTGAGTTTCAATGTTTAACCCTTCATCTCAATACAATTAATGAATTAGAGACTATGAGCAATGAAGTACATGTGATGCCATCTTAATTATTTAACAACTTTTAAATGTATGCTTGCTCCTTCATCTTCTTCAAGCTTAGGATCGTAAATATTGATCGGCTTACCTTTTTTTCCGTACTTCTTTTGGATTTCTTTCCACTAGCTGATGGAGGATCCAACAAAACCGATGGTCTTCATTGCTTCCTTCAGTGTAAATGAAAGGACTAATTACTATTTTAAATTTGAGTGATTCAATTCATGTTGCCTCTTCTACCTCCTTTGAAGGGTGTGTTGAAACAACATGTCACTTAAGAGTTGGTTTTTTTTGGCATGAATAAGTCCATATCTATGTGTCTTTTTTTTTAAGTAAGAAAAATCTATTGAAATATTAACACGGTATATAGGGTATCAAACATGTCCAGGATGCCCATAGAATCATAATGCTTGTCAAAGGGATTTCAAAAAACCCATAAATATGTTGATCTACTCTTAAAGGGAAACCAAGCCAGCATTCAAAATTTGACTGTAACAAATTGAGACCTACAAGTAACATAAGCAAGTATGAGAGTATGAAGGAAAATGCATGCCATGACAAAATAACAAACATATCTGACCAAAATCAAACTAAAACTATAGAAAGTCTAATAAGAAGAAGTAAAGTCGAGCTTAGTCATTCGGATGAGGCACCCGAGGAGAAAACTAGGCGGTACTTGCCGCATTCCTAGCATCCAGAGGAGGCCAAAGAGACCCAACAAATGAACTGCCATCACATGCTAATTGGAGAGAGAGCTCATTCCTTTTTACTAGTCAAGAGACGATGGTAAGGAGTAAATTGTTCTGACTCTCGAGAGCATCCAAACACTGCTTGAATTGATAATAGTATTGATCTTTTGGTAGCATACCTTGGACCACCAATGTCTTGGTGTGCCAGTAGAGCTCCAGTGTTTTATGAAACTTGGTATCCCTATTCCTAGTGCAACCCAAATCAGGAATGATATCTCCTACCTACATGTCCATGTCTTCATCCTCATGATAGGTCCAGATAAGTTTAACATCTTCTTCCAACAGATGCATGACTTATTTCGCCTCAGGGGGGACTGAACTCTAGTAATGTTGCACAACCTCCTCAGTCGTGAGGACAACCCAGATTTTATGGACTAGGGTCCTCCTAGCACGAGGGGCCATTGAAATCCCGAAGATAAGAACTTTCCACTCACAAATAGGGATCAAAATAAATTAGAGGTCTACAACCAAAGAAGGAACCCAAACCACATTTATTTCCTTGATATTCTTCCTGAGGAAGAAAATTTCTAGGACAGGATTTTGAATTTCATTCATTGTTATAACTGAAAACTCAGTCATGATCTGACCTGAGAACAATGCTTCTGTACTTTCCCACTTCCCCCATCGCCTCTTGTAGAACAGACATGAACAATTCCTTATCTCGTGCGCATGAGAAGGAGGAGGATGAGACATTGGTGGTTGGGTAAGTGTCTAGTTGCATGCACGAAAGGACAATGTAATCATCCACGCCACCACCACAATTACCATTGTCATGCCCACTTGTCACTCGATTCGAGGAAGTCCATATCTATGTCACTTTGGAGGGGTTGGGTCTTTAGTAGTCAACTCTTCCATATGTGGTTGTACTACATCATTCTTTGTATTTTCCCTCTGAGAAATCAAATGATAATGATTATGGCTCTTAGGTTTGGTGTTTTTCCCATTTTTCCCAAAGATACATTTGTATTTATCATACATCCTTCTTATAGCTTGTCCCAAGAAAAACTTTATGCTCAAAGGTTGTGTTTTCATAATATGATTCCTAGATATATCAAGAATCATCCCACTTGATCACTATCTCCTCTAATAGACTAAAACTTAAGTAACATTTACACAACTCCAAACTCAATGAATGGTGCCCTTCTCAACTTTGTTCATGTCACCCTACACCTCTACTCATATATTATAATTACTCGTCATGGAACTATTAAAACATGCATAATTTAAATGTTAAGCATTGAGAACAACCATGAAAGAAGAGGTCCAATTAAAATACAAAGAATAATATTTATAGTGTCTTAAATCCATATTTATCAAGTGCCAAAAGGATTCAATCCATTGATGTGCAAATCTTCCTCGAGTTTTGCTCTCTTTTCACACGAGACACTTCACAACACACGAGACACTTCACAAATATGTTATTTAATTACCTTAACATATGGAAATCTTTGGTGATAGGATTGGTTGCATATCAATGTTTGTTTCTTTGTAAGCAAGTTATATTCATTTATATTAATATGGTAAAAAAAGCATCACAAATTACTTAAACACAAATTTTTTTCATATAAAAAAAGAGATTGAATTTTGCGTATGTTGTGTAGTTTTCACTAATTACCATATGTCTTTAATGGGAGCATAAGTGAGTGATTAGATGTTTATTAGATTTTTTTATTTGTTTTGAAAAACATATTCTCAATATACATTCAAACAATTATCATGAATATATTCAACATATGCACTAAAACAATTAATTAAATTTGTTTTGAAATATTTACCCAATAACAATAATAATAATAATCCAATTTTAAGGTTACAACATAGCCATACACTTTTATGTATGAGATCCGCTTGGTTGTGGGACAAGGGACCCTCTCCATGTATTGATTTGATTGCATCATACTACATAGTTGTGCATTTTTTCATGTAACCAAGTAGCCTACCCTCCAACCTATAAGAACGGGTAAGTTAGTCTTTAAGGTTCATAGAGAGTGAGACATGTCACAAAGTGAGTTTGAACCTAGGTGGGAAGGATAATGTTTCTCCTCCCCAACAACCCAAGCTAGACCCAATTGACAAAATAAGGAGGTGTACCTACTCTACCCCCTTCGAATTTGAACCTCTGACCTCCTAGAAGGAAACACTTGTAATTAACTTACCATCTCTTTATATATGTATTTTAATATTTTATTCGGGATTGAGCCCACATTTAAGTTTATTTTAGTCTTTTGTTGAAGGTCAACATTGAAACATTTTATTATACTTTTTAAATATCACATGTCAACTCTATGTTAAGTATGAAATTAAATATCTCTATAATACTTAGCCTCTCAACACAAACAAGCACTTATGATTCAGGTGGATATCGGTGGCCACCCACCTCTTCATGTGGCCTCACATACAACTTTCATCTTGGCGGTTACATTTTTTTTTATCTTGGCAGTTTTTTTTTTCTAGCTATTCGGGTCCTAAACTTCTGGGGTCGTTTTGAGGCCCTAAACAACGTTTTTTGGGTCTGCCATAGTCACACTCTAAACAAAATCACAGTGTGATGACATAATGTGTAGTCCTCGGGTAGACCTTTCCAACGGGCTAGCGTGCACCTAAAACGAAGATCGTATGCAAAAGTTACGACCCTGGGAAGTTGATGTACCAACTTACCCCAACGGGGCCCACATGACTTTTGGCGCTTCATCTCCTAGCGTTAGGTTTTTGGATGTCTAGGGTTTTGGCATTCATGTTTGATGTAAAAAGACCTTTGGAGCCTCATTGTACTCATCTTCTTGCAAATGAGCGTAGCCGTCACATCTCTTCTTAAAGATAAGCTGCCACCATTCTAGCAAGCTTGTTTTAGTCTGCATTTTTACAGTTTCAACATATTTCTTATTTAATAGAAGTCATGTTTTACTGCATATCTGTTATTATTCATAGTATCTATGTGTTAATATTATTGATCTGTGTTTTCATTTCATTCCACTCATAAATCTGGATTAGTGGTATCAGAGCGGTCTGCTCTTCATTTGTTTCTTTATGCATGTCTCCAACGAGGTTAGGGTATAAGCAGTTGGGACTCGAACCAGTTGAACCCTTGCAAGATCGGCCTCGCCAAACTGGATAGTTGCCCATGGAGGAATAAAAGAGATACGATGGGGTAGGAGATCCCTTTAAATTGTTGCTTGAGGAAGCCCTCTCGTGACAAAGGAATGAGATGATGGATAACTTTGTGCAAATCCTTCGACGATTGCCAACAGGGGACGCATCTCCCTCAAGCGGAGGTGCCACCTCCTTCAAGTTATAGATCAACTTTGATATTCCTATATTTGAAGGTCAAATAGATGCAGATATTGTAGACAAATGGTTAAACCTTCTAGAAGGGTATTTTACTATCCACAACTTTTTCGATAGAGAAAAGATTACATTTTCACTCCTCAAGGCTATCCCCCATGTCAAAGATATGTGGGAGACTTTCTGTGAGCAAAAGGAAACATAGGGATCTAGATTATTTGTAGTTGCACCTACTTGGGGTTCTTTCATAGATTTTATTAAGGAACAATACTACCTTGTTGGAAGTTATGTTGACTTGTATACAAGATGGACTACATTGCGATAGGAAAGAGACCAAACAGTGTCAGATTTCACCAATGTCTTCCATACCTTGCGCACCATGATGGGTATCAAAGACTATGAGTGACATATGGTGCTCAAGTATCACGACGGTCTGCATAGATACATCTAGACATAAATGGTGTTTATGGACATTTCGTTCTTGGGCGTGACCTATTGATATGCTGTCAAAATCGACTAGAAGCTTAAACAGAAGACACAACAGTTTGGGTCTACAAACCCCTCACGGGAGAAGCAGGGCAATGACAGCCCCAACCCGTAGAACAAAGGGCAAAGCAAGGATGGAGAACCTCAGGACAACCAATCCAAACCGCAAACAAAGAAGGACAATGAGAAGACAAAGAAAGACACTGGGAAATGGTGCGAGTTCCATTAGAGCCCCTGGCATAACACCGTTGAATGTCGCTCAAAGCAGTCATCGGTGGCCGAAGTGAAAGCCTATGAATCAGATGTAGGCTCCGACTCCTAGTCAAAACTAGAAAAAGGGAGACAGATAATTGATGCAGAACTCGATGCCACCATTGCTACCACCACCAAGGTTCAACTCGATGAACCTGATGAACCAGAGGAAGGTGAATGCCTCTTTCATTCACAGATGTGGGTGAAGGGTACTTCGTTGCACTTCATCATTGATAGTGGTAGCCAGAAGAACCTCATATCAGTAGAGGTCGTCAAGTGGTTGGCCCTGCCAACTTCACCACACCCACAACCGCGCACCATTATATGGCTTTGCCAAGGGAGCAATCTCCGTGTCAGCCAACAATGTCTCCTGACCTACAACATCAAACCCTTCAAAGATGAGGTATTGTGCAATGTCTCCCCCCTTGAAGTTTGTTATGTTCTTTTGGGCCAATCTTATTTATGGAAATGTCATGATGTATATGAGTCTAGGCCTCGTAGTGTTATTATTACTTTGGACAGGAAATTATACAGGATACCAGAGGTAGTCCCATCTACCGCCATTTCCTTGATCTCTGCCAAGCAATGCAAGAAGGTCATCTCTCAGACTGAGAAGTTTGTCTTCTTCGTGATTCGCGCTCAAAGCGAGTGGAAGGTTGCAGCCATATCCATGGCTTCCATGGCAGGTCTCTCCACGTAGTAGAAGCAAGTGGATAAGGTTGTGGAGGAATACAAAGACATCTTCTCCTCACCCACTGGGGTACCTCTGCACTATCAGGTCAAGCACTCAATCGATCTGACCCCTGGCACACCGCTACCCAATGGAATAGTCTATCATCACTCTTTGTTAGAAAATAAGGAAATCGAGCGCCAGATCCAAGAGTTGCTCGAAAAGGGGCACATCCACGCAAGCTCGTCACCTTGTGGAAGCCCAATCGTGCTTGTGTAGAAGAAAGACAGGTCTTGACGACTTTGCATTGATTACCAAGACCTAAATAAAATCATAGTCATGAACTGGTACCCAATTCCTCGAATTGACGATCTCCTTGACCAACTCAAGGGGGAGAAATACTTCAGTAAGATTCATCTGAAGTCCGGCTACCACGAGATCCCAATAGAGCAGACTGATGTATGGAAGACTGCCTTCAAGTCCAAAGAAGGTATTTTTGAATGGTTAGTCATGCCCTTTGGATTGACAAATGCCCCAACAACTTTCATGAGGATGATGGACGATATTTTGCAGCCTTTCACCAATTCTTTTGTGGTGGTGTATTTGGATGACATCCTCATCTTCAGCGAGAATTGCAGAACACTTGCATCACATTCATCGGGTTTTGCACACTTTACGACAACACAAGATATATGCATATTTGGAAAAATGCACCTTCAGCATGAACATGGTCCAGTACCTAGGCTACATTGTTGATGAGCACGAGGTGCATGTTGATCCAACCAAGATCCAGGTCATCCGTGACTGGCCATCCCCGACCACACTCATTGAGCTTCAGAGCTTCTTAGGCCTTGCCAATTTCTATCGCATGTTCATGCTGGGATTCTCCCACATTGCATGGGCCCTTAGCTAAGTGACCAGAGGCGTTGGCAAGACAAAATCCAGGTGGGGCCTGTCGCAACAGAAAGCGTTTGATGATTTGAAGTAGCGCTTGTGCTCAGCCCCAGTGCTCTCATTACCTGACCTGGAACAACCTTTTGAGATCAAGACAGATGTTTTTAGACTATGTTGTTGTTGAAATATTGTAACTGCAAAGAGTATTTTATTTATTTATTGAGTCATTATTAATTAGATCAATCCCCTTTTGTGGATTGATCATGTCAGGAATTGTAATTGACCAAATCCCCTTTTTTTGGATTTGTCAAACCCTAAATATAATATGCAAATTGAGAAGTCGACCCCCAGGATAATTAAAGTGGTTTTAACCACTAAGAAGACAAGTCGGCCATGCCCAATGAAGAGACACATTTCCAACACCTGCCAGTTTGTATAAATAAAGGAAACCAACGCCTCATTTGATCACTCACTCATTCACTCATCAAGTGCACAAGTTTGGTAGTTGCAGTTTGGAGAAGAAGGAAGAGAGAGGCACATTGCTCAATGTTGGATATTCTCTAGTGTTTTGGTTTATTGTCTTGGCATTGTATTGGTTATCTATATTAAGAAAGTTTTTGTTGGGTTTTCTCCCCCATGAGGGTTTCCCAGGATAAATGTTGTGTATCTTGTGATTGTGTTTCTCTCAGTGATCCTACCTATGGTATTGTTATCTAGTAAATTGAAAAGAAACCTAATAGTATCTCAAAACTTAACATGGAATCAGAGTTAAGATGAAGAGAGCATATTTCACTGGATAAAGAAAAACGTCACTGTTGTCGTACAAGAAAACTAGGGATTTTTATTGAAGAGTAATTTCAACCTAAAAATCACTTAGAAAAGTGTGCCCTAGCCTAGGGAACTCTTTGGCACCTTCAACACACTTTTTCAGTGGCTAGAACTCCCATAAAGTGAAACCCTAGTTTTCACTAATACCAGAAAACCAGGAAACCATAACCAGTACCAGAAGTACCAGTGCATAATTCTGTTGGTCAAGTTTGAAGGGGTAAAATTTGGATTTTCAGAAATCTAACTACACCAGTTTACTCGCCTCAGTTGAGCGCATCTAGCCCCTGGATCAAAATTTCAAAATTTGAAGTTTAAAAAATTAGGGTTTCCTCATAAAACCCTAAGTTGCAGTTTCAGAATCAGTTGCAGTATCAATTACATTTGCAGTATCAGCTGAAGTACCAGTTGCAGTTACCCTTGAAGTTTTTAAGAGTTGGTAATTATTATCGTTGCTACCAGATGGTGCCACTACCTTCAAATACTATAAGAGGTATGTATTCACATATGTTTAAATTGTTAAGCTTTAAAAGGTATTTGTAGGAGAAGGGATCTCTTACCATAGATCCAGAAGGATCTCAAGATCTAACACATTTAGAGGAATAATGAAACCTAGGTTTGATTATTCTGATATGCATCTATTTGATATGACATTATTTTGATCTAGGTTTCATGTTGAAGCTATGACCATCATACTAACCTTTGGTCAAAATTAAAGTCAAGGTATTAGATGGATTAAAGTTGAGATCATAGAGTTTATTCTCTAACCCGACTTTCTGTCAAGATATCATATTGTCTTAGTACATAAGACATGTTGTAGAAAGCACTTGTCATCTTGAGTGAAGGAGACTTGGAAGAAAAGCAACACACTCATTCTTGAGGACACGACTCCAGGTTCCAGGTTTGATTAATTAAGTTGATAAAATTCAAAGTTGCACATGACAAGTTGATAACTACCCCTTTACAAGTAAACACTATAGTTGAGGTAGCAGTCTTTGAAAAGTATTATGCTTGGTAGCATGTGAGCATGTTGAGATAAATGCTTAATGTAATCATTTACCAGATACAACTAACATCTCCTCTAGGATAAACTTCTTGTGTTGGTTCCAGGTTACCATAGAGGAATGTTTGATCACAACACTAGAAGAGTGTTGATCCCATTTCGTATTGTATTTCTTACTTTTGATCTTTGTTGCAGACAGGTCACAAGTGAATAGATGAGACATGAAGCATACTATGTACATAACCATATACATTCATGTACCGAAGAAGATGATGAAGAAGCTATCTTTTGAAATCTAGAGTATCTCATATGGATATTGATTGTAAGGAGCAGAAGACTCCAAAGATGACCGAACATTAGAACAAGAACTCACAGTAGACTTGTTCAAAGGTTAATGAAGCCACCTTGACAAGAAGCAGAACTCACTTGAAGTCTTACTCAACTTTTTATATTTAGACTTGGTATTCAACCCAAGTATACCCCATAAGAGATGATGAAGTCCTTATAGACTTAGAAGAAATTGAGAGTAAGCCTGGTCTAAAAAATGATTGGATGAAGAGACAACTTCCAGAACTGGGAGACAGATGCCATGAGAAGACTAGATCGTAGCTTCAGAAACTTCTAGAAGATATGAAATCTCCTGGGAAGATTCCTTTGTCTTAGTGACAGAGAAGGAAGCCAGTTAGAAAGACTAGAATATGGATTTTTCAATGAGACTAGAAGATAAGTCAGTATTAACTTCCAAGATTGATCTACCAGATCAAGCATGTTGCAGATGTACAAAGTCTGATGTGTGTCCAGAGGATTCTCCTAGCAAGAGGGAGAAGACTATGGCGAGACACTTACTCCAGTAAATTGAAGAAATAGTTCCAACATTCATGAAGACAACCAGAACAACCATGATTCATATATAGTATGAGATGCAGGGGGAGCAATCCCCATATATAAAATTAAGTGGCAGTCGGTGCAACACATTAGTTGGGTCATGAAGACATGACTACAATAAAAGATAGAGTTACCTCCATGAAAGAAGAGGAGCTACATTCAATATCAATTATTGAGCCACTCTTAGTTTCAGATAAAGTTGTTACCATGATGGAGTAGAGGAGTTACTCTATGATTTCAGCAGTCACAGTGAGAATGAAGCAACCATTCTTAGCTTCAGAGCAACTACAGGTGCAGAGTCCCAGTTCCAGAAGGAATAGTTGCAGAAAGAGGAGAGGACATACTCTCAGGAAGTGAGACAGATATTGCTTTGCAGAGAGCACATAGAGATAACACATGATTGTGCAACCGAGCAAGTGTACCATATTGGTACAATGTAATGAGAAAATTTGGTTCGAAGTTGAAGATAGAAAGAATCGGGTATGCAGGTTGAAGAAGGCTCTGTACAGGTTGAACCAAGCTCCTAGAGCTTGATATGGCAGAATTGATAGTTTCCTGATGAGCTTGGGCTTTACCAAGAGTAAAGTTGATTCTAACCTTTACCTCAAGGTTATGAATGATGAGCCAGTGATGTTGCTACTATATGTAGATGATGTATTCTTGACAAGATGAAGAAAATCTCATCACAGATTGTAGAAGAAGCTCGGTACAAAGTTTGATGAAAGACCTAATGCATTATTACTTAGGTCTCGAAGTTTGGCAGAGCCCAGAGAAGATCTTCCTTAACCAAGGGAAGTATGTAGTTGAAATAATGAAGAGGTTTGATATGTTGGAGTGTAAATCCATGAACACACCCATGGAAACAAAGTTGAAGCTCCTGGTTGATACTTCACGAGAATTGGTTGGTGCTACTCTGTACAGACAAAATATTGGTTCGGTAATGTATCTGACGAATACCAGGCCAGATATATGTTTTGCCTTGAGTCAGTATCTGGTAGAACCTTGACGTGTTCACCTTGATGATGCAAAACATGTGATGAGATACCTTAAAGGTACATTGGATTTTGGTTTGTGTTATACTAGAGATCATGACTTCAGATTGAGTGGTTATACCGATTCAAATTGGGTTGGAAGTGTCTCTGACAGAAAGAGCACCTCAAGATGTTGTTTTAGTTTGGGGCCAGCCATGATCTCATGGCAGAGTAGGAATCAATCAAGCATTTCTCTTAGCATGACAGAAACATAATACATTGTTGCATGTTCCGCCAGTTGTGAAGCCATATGGCTTTAGATGTTATTGACAGATCTGTTTGATCTAGATATGGAAGCCACCGTGATCCTATGTGATAACCAGAGTTGTATAAAAATGATGTGTTCCATGATGAGTCAAAACACATAGAGATCCAATATCACTTCATTCATGATATGATGCAGAGAGGAGCTATAAAGCTCCAATATGTTGGCACAGATAAACAAGTTGTTGATGTGTTGACCAAGCCTCTGTCTCGTGTAAAGTTTAAGCACTTTCAAGTCAAGCTTGGTGTAGTCCGAAAGGACCTCTCTCGAAAGGGGGAGTAGTGTTGTGATGTCAGCCTAATGCTGAATATTTCCAGCTTCGTGTTGATGTTGTTGTGATGCCAACCTAGTGCTGAAGATTTCTAGCTTCGTGCTGATGTTGTTGTGATGCCAGCCTAGTGCTGAAGATTTCCAGCTTCATGCTGATGTTGTTGTGATGCCAGCCTAGTGCTGAAGATTTCCATCTTTGTGTTGAAGATTTCCAGCTTCGTGTTGATGTTATTGAGATGCCAGCTTCGTGATGAAGATTTCCATCCTAGTGCTCATGTTGATGATGGTCAAGCCTTCGTTCTATGATACTGTTGTTGTTGATGTTGTATCAACCTTGTGTTGTTATGGATGATGATGATGTATTAGTGTTATACTAATCCATGTTGATGCATATGATGATAATTCCACTTCAACTTCTTGATGAAGATGATGATGATGCCACTTTAGGTTCTTGTTTGAGATGATGATGTTATTTCAGCTTTAATGCTGAAGATGATGATGTTACTTTAGCCTCATGCTAAAGATGTTGATGATATTACTTTAGCCTCATGCTAAAGAAGACGATGATGTTACTTTAGCCTCACGCTAAAGATATTGATGATGTTACTTTAGCCTCGTGTTGATGAGGATGATGATGCTACTCCAGCTCCATGCTGCGAACGATGAAGATGAGAAAATCTTTCGATGATTTATAGATATGCCAGTCAATATCCAGATGTTGTTGATGTTGCTGCCCTCTCTCTCTCCTGATGATGTTGTAGAATACCCTTCTTGTTAATGGGGAGTGTTGAAATATTGTAACTGCAAAGAGTATTCTATTTATTAATTGAGTCATTATTAATTAGATCAATCCCCTTTTGTGGATTGATCATGTCAGGCATTGTAATTGACCAAATCCCCTTCTGTGAATTGGTCAAACCCTAAATATAATATGAAAATTGAGAAGTCGACCCCCAGGCTAATAAAAGTGGTTTTAACCACTAAGAAGACAAGTCGACCTTGCCCAATGAATAGACACCTTTCCAACACCTGCCAGTTTGTATAAATAAATCAAGCCAATGGCTCATTTGATCACTCACTCATTCACTCATCAAGTGCACAAGTTTGGTAGCTGCAATTGGGAGAAGAAGGAAGAGAGAGGCACATTGCTTAGTGTTGGATATTCTCTAGTGTTTTGGTTTATTGTCTTGGCATTGTATTGGATATCTATATTAAGGAAGTTTTTGTTGGGTTTTCTCCCCCATGAGGGTTTCTCAGGATAAATGTTGTGTATCTTGTGATTGTGTTTCTCTTAGTGATCCTACCTATGCTATTATTATCTAGTAAATTGAAAAGAAACCTAATAATAGCTCAAAACTTAACAGTTGTGGGAGCAGTTCTCACTCAACATGGACATCCTGTGGCCTATCATAGTGAGACGTTATTAGATATTGTTCGTAGGTACCCTACTTATGACAAAGAAATGTACTCCATTGTCCAAGCCTGCCACTAGAGGAGGATTACATTCTCGGGAAGGAGAGATTCATCCACACTGATCATAAGCCTCTGCAGTTCATGCAAACATAAGGAAAATTGTAGAATGACCACCATTAGAAGTGGTCCACATACTTGCAGCATTCCATCTCAACATCAAGTATAAGACATGGAGCACCAATTGCGTCGCTGACTACCTCGGTTGACCTCCAGTTGTCGCGCTAACCACAGTGCTACATTCCTACGAACATGAGACCTCCGGATGGCCCCAACTCTACGAGTGAGATCCTGACTTCGCCAGTACCTAACAGATGTTGGGCACAAACACAGTTTTCATTGATTTTCATCTATAGGACGGGTTGTTGTGCCATTTGGTCCATCTTTGCATTCCATCAAGTGAGCAAGCGAAGTTGATTTGGTAAGCTCACTACAGTCGGGTGGCATGACACTTCAGTGTAGAGAAGACAGTGGCAGTGCTGCAACAACATTTATATTGGCCAAAAATCTAACAGGATGTCAGCAAGTATACCAGGACCTACACAGCCTGCGTCATTGTCAAACTGACCATTAAGAAGCAAGGCATGTACACCCCTCTGCCTACTCCCGACAAGCCCTGGGAATCCATCTTGATGGACTACATGTCGGGTGTTCCTTCAACCAAGAAGGGAAATGACTGTGTTTTTGTGGTTGTTGATCGATTTTCCAAGATGTTGATTTTGGTTGCCTGCAAGAAGAGCATCACAACAGAGGCCATTGCCAAGGTCTTCTTCGAATGAGTGTGGGTATATTTTGGGATACCAAAAACCATCGCCTCAGATCAGGATAGTCGGTTCCTCAGTACATTCTGGTTGAGCCTCTAGTCACAGCTGAACACCAAGCTCACCAAATCCATAGCCTTCCACCCCCAAATAGATGGCCAAATCGAGGTCATCAACATGATGATCATGCATGTTTTGCACATGTACAATTCCAAGAACCCACGCACATGGGATGAGAGTCTTCCCTATGTTCAGTGCAATTACAACAGTGGCATACATAGCTCAACCGACCATAGCCCCTTTTAGGTGGGGATGAGATTTCAACCATTGAGCCCCATGGATGTTGCACTACCCCTTGCGTCCACACCGATAGAATCATCCCATGCACAAACCAAAGTTGACAAAGCCACCTGGTTCATTGAACGAATCCAACACATTTGCCAACATGTTCAGGATATTTTGTAGAATTCTAATGCCAAGTACAAGCAGCGCCATGATCAACACTGAGTGCCACACAAGTTTCAGGTGGGAGATAAAGTTTGGTTGCACTTGCAGATGGAACACCTTACAGGACCCCATCAGAAGCTTTGTCCACTTCTCTATGGACCTTACACCATCACCAAGGTTGTGTGTGACAATGCTTTTGAGCTCAACATTCCCCCCTTCCTTGGTTTGCACCCAGTGTTTAATGTGGACACCTCAGAGATAACATAACAATTGACACTGCCATAGCTCAACCATGACTGCATGGAACAAGCATCCACTAATCAGATCGTGGACACGGAGGTCAAGGGAACTCACCAACAAAAGCTTCAACTTTATCGGGTTGTGAAAACGAGGCAACTCCTGCACCAAGGCAAGTGGCTCACCCAGGGCCAAATTCAACAAAAGTTTCCTCATTTGATGGGGGAACTCAACGCAATGGAGACCATTTCTTCCTAAGGAGTGAGGATTGATCTAGGTGGATATTGGTGGCCACCCACCTCTTCCAGCTGGCTCACATACAACTTTCATCTTGGCAGTTACGTTTTTTTATCTTGACAGTTTTTTTTTTCTAGCTTTTTGGGCCCGCCACAGTCACATCACAAAAAATGTCGGAGTGTGATGGCATAATGTGTAGTCCTCATATAGACCTTTCCAACAGTCTATCGTGTGCCTAAAACAAAGATCGTATGTAAAAGTTACGACCCCAAGAAGTTGATGTACCAACTTACCCCAACGGGGCCCTCATGACTTATGGTGCTTCATCTCCCGGGGTTAGGTTTTTAGATGTCTAGGGTTTTGACATTCATGTTTGATGTAAAAAGGTCTTTGAAGCCTCATTGTACTCATCTTCTTGCGAATGAGCGTAGCCATAACATCTCTTCTCAAAGATAAGTTGCCACCATTCTAACAAACTTGTTTCAGTCTTCATTTTTACAGTTTCAACATATTTTTTATTTAAAAAAAATCAAGTTTTAGTATATCTGTGTGTTAATATTATTAATTTCTGTTTTTATTTCGTTCTACTCATAAATCTAAATCAAGAAAATTACACAATTGTTATAACCAAAGTCGATAAATTCAATGATAGTTTGGATACCTACTTTGGATACTTAAGTTAGCTATGGGAGAAACATCTGAATGTTAAGTATTTGTTGTGCTCGAGGCATATTGAATGTATGTTTTGTTGAATTTGAGGCATAATCCCATCTCAATGTTGAGTATTTGTTGTGCTCGAGGCATAGTGAATGTATGTTTTGTTGAATTTGAGGCATAATGCATTTATGTTTATGGTTGTGATTATCATCATTGATCATAAAGTCACTTAATTTAACATTGGATTGGATGATATATAAAGGTTTTATTAAAATATTATGTTTTAATTTAACATTGTATTGGAATGATATAAAGATTTTATTAAAATATTATTTTTTTATTGATTTGTAATTATTTTGATTTGGTACGTTATACCTTTTCAGTTTAGGAGAGTTTATGATTATTGTAACTTGTGTATAATATTCAAATTATAATTTTTTGAATAAAAATTTATAAATGATGTTATTTATTTTAATATATATATTTTTATAAATTTAATAAATTATTATTAATAAAGATTAATTTTATAATTTTATAGTTTTTATGTAAATAAATAGTTGATAGTTATATAAAGAAAAGTATAATATATTTTGTTTATTTATATTTTCTTCCTTTTTATAGTAAGGGTATTTAAGAGAATTATTATAATAATCTAATTTTAAGGTTTTAAGGTGACAACTAAGACATTAAATGTGGGATAAATGACTCCTTTCGTTCAACGATTTGCTAAAGTCTATAGAGATGTACATACCCTAATCCCCTTTGTACTTCCAAGAAGGAAACAAATATTCTTAACCATTAGACCCCCTCAAGTTGTACTTAATAATATACTTATTATATTAACGAACTTAACAATATTTAGCCATTCATACATTTTGTTATTTTGATTGTTCAATTATCTTATTTTTGTGTTTAAGTATATTGTTTTTGCTTTTCACCTTAATTCTTATTATTGAAATAAACAATTTTAAAATTTTCAAAATTTAACTAAATATTATTATTTTTTTTAATGTTTTTTATTAGGTTTTTTCTTTATTTCTTTTAGGCAAGGGAATGGACCTTTTTCTTTGTCATTGAAAGATCTTAAAATTTTGATAAAAACAAAATGATATATGCTAATTGATACATTAGCAAAAACTATAGAATTAACAAAGTATGAAATAATAATAATGATGCTTTTAATCTCCAACCGAACTGCCCATTTGGAACCGTTGTAACAACATTAACTTGGAGTTGGCTTTCTCTTTAAGTCGGTTCTGCCACGGAGTCATCTCTCTCCTTAGCTAGTTCCGCCACGGCGCATGTGTTTTCTTGAGCCTCAAATGCATCTCTCACAACAAAATCTACAACAACGTTTTTTACAACTTTAGGGAGTAGGACGATGCTAAAGTTGGAGGTTCGAGAGTATTTTGTCCTTATAACCTCTCCCCCTCGAGGAACCGCTAGGTAGTCTAGACATCTAGTCCATATGAGGTATGAACATTTCTTTGGAGAATTTATATACTTGTGCTTTGTACTTTTTGACGTTGAATTGGGTAGTTTTGCCATAATTGATGTTTATGCAGTTTACAGAACGCTTGGAGCTGGATGTGAAGATCATGAGACTTTCAATTTTATATTCAAAATTGGGTAGGGCTTGACATACTAGAAACAACCTTAGTTGCTTGGGATATGTTTTTGTTGTTGGTATATCATATTGAAGTGTTTTTATTAGCTAGCAGAGAAACTTGAAGTGTAAAATTGTGATTCTGCTAATTGTTGAAGTGATGAATTTAACATTTTGATTACACAACTTTGTAGTGGAATCAATGAAAATATGGTTGAGCCTAGGTTGAACTTGTATTCGCTGCAATTGATGCATCTTTAGATGATAATTCTCCTTTGCTCCTTTTTAGTTTCAAAGTCATTCCTTTAGATTATAGAATGTGAGTATATTCACTAAGCACCATAGTAAAGATTGAATGTGATGATCTATCTTTTACTCATTAAATTAGACCACACTATTGGCCAAACAAATTGTGGTTTGCATCTTGCAATATGGATCAAAGGCAAACCATATGTTGAACATTGCATATGCCCTTGAAATTGGGCCAATGGGAACTCAAACATTTGTTGATTATGGTGGAAACTCTAGCAACCTCTAATCAATTTTGACAATTGCTTTCCAATTCGCTTTTGGGAACCATTTATGGGAGAATGTTGCACCCATGGTTTGTCAATATGTGTGTGGTGTTGCAGTATCCATTTAGAGGGATACTATGGCCTTGACCCCTTCTCAATTGGGTTTCCATCTTAGTTTGAGGGTAGCTTATGGCACCCCAAAAACACTTTCCCTTGCGCGTTAGGTTTATCAAAGTTACAGGAAATGTGAAAACTTGACATGTAAGATGACTTTTTTATTAGAGTTGTCCATATTTTCCTTTGGCATAATATATGATTACACTAATTGTATTTTGTTCATTTTTTCATATTCCACTTGGGGTTAGAGCTTTTGAGGTCTACTTCTAAGGTCAATGGATTTGTGTTGAAATTATTTTGGCACCACTCTCATGCCCATGTGTTTCTCCTTGAAGGTAAACACATGTTCATCTTATACTCATTATGTGGATCTTGGGATCCAGAACACCATGACAAGTATTGCAATTTTGGGTAAGGTTTGTAAGCCTTGAACAATCAAGAACAACACCCATAAACTTGGATAGAACATCGTTGCTTCTCTACATAGCTCCTACCTTGTATTTCTTGTCTTCATTGAGATTGGACTCACCAAATAAAGAACTAAGAGTCTCAATTTCCTACAATGGTGTGCCCATTTTATTGTTTATGATAGTAATTAAATCCTTTTGGGCCTTCATTATGGTTTATGATTGTGTTACTTAATAACTCCGAGAACTATAATTTGGTGTTCCAAGTCTTCTCTGGTTCATAGAAACTGGTCGATTTTAAAAACTAGGGATTTAATTAACTCGCGATGAGAGAAAGTGTGCTAGTTCACACATCTTGCATTTGCCATGTTTTGGTCTACACCCCTTTTATGTGATTCATTTGCATTTGAAACAATTAGAGTGGTTGTCTTTGTTGTTGTCTTAACCTTCTGACATGCAACATTAGCAATCAATATAGTTGTAGTTATTTCTATCCCTAATTTGGCTTGTATGCATGCATTGGTTTATGTAGTAGCACATTACGTAATTTCAACTACATTATGAGCTTCTACGACAACTAGCTTCACTATCTTTGCAACATCTTCTACTCTTTTAAGGTTGTTGGATCATCTTGACTTTTTTGTATCAAAATTCAATTGCCTTACCTTTCAAAAGATCCTTTGCATTTGAATCATCACATATATTGTTGAGCATTGTTGAAGCTTCTAATTCCACAATATTTGTCAAGAATAATTGGTTTGCTACTTAGTTGGCTTCTAAACTTGCACTTTAGGCATCATGCAAAGCTTTATGTGTTGCTTCTTAGACATTGATAGTTTCTTTTGCTACATTTTCTATTGTTGTTACTATGTCACTATCATGAAGTAGTCACTTGCATCATCAAAGTTCACATTTCCATTTTCATTATGCCCTATGAAATGCACATTTACAAATTTCTTCATTCATTATAGTAATCTTGTCCAATTGCTAGTCCTTTCAATTATATCCAAAATCTCTTCATGCCATAGATTTATATCGCCGAGCATCCACCATTAGATTACTTTTAATCAACAACAAGCTCTTCTCTACCCAAATGCATATGATATTGAAGAGGATATACCTTCTCGAATGCCTCTTCTATGATTTTTGCACCTTCTTCAAAAGTTTAAGTTCATTTTCTTTGAAGTTGTTTCTCCAAGTCTCTATTTGTTAATGTGCACTTTCCAACCATTATAATTCTCTTATGCACAAGGATGCTTTGATGCAATCCAATCTCTTCTAGATGATGATGTTGATTCCTTTGAATAGGTTTCTTAAGATGCTTTTGCATATTTAGGAATTGGCAGATTCAATTACTTTTGTAACATTGGAGTTTACTCTTAAGCTCTGGCATTTATTTCTCAATTGTTTTTGAGGCTTATTGTAGCATTACTATCTCTCTTATGTGCTTCAGGTAATGTGACATATGGTTTCATCAATGAAGTTGGTTAAGCCATCTTAGTTCAACTCCATCACATAGGTATTTTTATATGCTAAGCTATAGTGTTTTTGGATATACATTGTTGCACATTTTGCACAACAACTTTTCATAATCTTTAAATATTTCAAGAATACTTGAGTGTTCCATTGTATATTGTTGGGGCAAATGCTAGTTTCAATGATTGTTGCTTGGAAATTAAGATTACTAGTTAAAATTGGTTTGCATAATGCGATATTGTTGACACCTGGTCTTCTTGGATTTTCTTTTGGGGATGTTGTCCATTGAACGCATTAAGGTATCTCCATTTCATTAACTGGGCTCCATTAATTGCAAACAATCTTTGTAATTGTAGTACAACTGGAGTGGACCTAGTGGTTGAGAACATGTGTTTCCTCCTAGGAGGTCACATGTTTAAATAGAGAGTGGGGTAGGGTATGTACACCTTTGTATACTTTAGTAGTCTAATCATTGCATGGAGGGGGTCCCTTGTCCCATAAACAAGGGGGTCTCATACGCCAATTTGGTGTTTGGCTCGGTTGCAACCTTAAAATTAGATTATTATTATAAATAAAAAAAACCGAGGTAAGAATTCACAGGAAACCCCCAAGTACTTCCCCACTTCGTGGATGGAAGACGGGGTAAACCGTCGGCCTTGATTACAGGGCCTAGCCCCAAGGGGAACAAGGAATTCAAACACGTGACCTCCTCTGCCGGGGATAGCTTCACGTCTGGCTCATAACCACTTGAACTAACCCTTGGAGCTTAGATTATTATTATAATTATTATGATTGTTATTGTTATTATTATTATTAGAGAACAAATTATTGATATTTGTTTTTTTAAGATTTGTCTTTGTATATCACTACCTCTACACCATTTTTTTAGGGATTCCATTAAATTATATTGTTGTTAGGCGACATAAACAAAAAGTTAAGGCCACATGCATGTAGTGGCATGTTTAACACCATAACAATGTGATTTCTTTTGAGATGATTCTACTAGTGGAATGATAACATATAAACACTTAAAAGTTGCTTATTGTGGTGTTACACATTGTTTAGTATTAATTGCTTCAATCTAATGAGAGCCAAGAATATGCAAATTTAAATTGTGTGAGGTAGGTTTGGCTTTTGCGAGCTAACTATAAATTCCACATAAGTCTCTTATTTGTGAAGAAGCCATGAGATTTCTTATAGAAGACATTCGACTTCAATAAGGAAAAAAGTGCAAAATGCACCTTTTTTTATTTTGTAAGTCTCATAAAAGGCAAGGACTATCTTGCTCACAACCATTGTCTTGTCTTCGTTTTTATGTGTCAAAGTTGGATTTTTTACAATATTACCATTAACATACCTTGAAATGGGTAAGGGGAACATCAAAACTTGTTAAACATAAGAGGGAATATGTTGTGAATAAAATAATAATTAATGTAACATTAATTTATATAAGTCAATAAAATGTGATTTCGACGTTAATAAATTTCTCAGTTGCATGGGGTGATAGGTACGAGGAGATTGTATTTGATCCCAAGGGAAATCTTGAATTTTTTGTTGTTGTTGTAGGGATTAGGGAAAGCTATTAATAATTAAGATGAGGCTTTGGATAAGCACTGATGACCTTTCTATTGGATAAGCCTCCACACACTTTTTACAGTCAATGCTTTTGAAAATTGAGATATGTTTTTTAACCTGCAACACCCCCATGGCTTTGAGAATTGACAACTTCTTTCATTTTACCAAAGGTAAACTTTTCTTGTCCATACTCCCTTACCAAATGAATCTAAAGCATAATGTTCTTATTTGTTCTAACACCCCTTTTGGAATCCAAGACAAGGACTTCTAATAGATAGGTGTTGCTTCTAACATAGCTTTGATCAATACCAACCTGTGACCTCTAGAGACCCATCTGTTGCACCATAGATTGAGCCTTTTTCAACATTATTTATTAACCATTGCCATTATTTTTTTGATAATCATTTGATTTGAGGAAAAAACCTAGGTATTTTAATCTATTATCCATGTTAGAGTCTTGGTATAGGAGAAAATTTCCCATATACACTTGATCAACCTCATCGATCCCACATAAAGAAATGGTTGATTTTCCTAGGTTGATATTCATGCTTGTGGCTATACAAAACAACTCATTGATTTCTTTGAGTTTAACAATATCTCTCCTAGTGCCATCACAAAAATGAATCATGAATTGGCCACATTGATACCTTTGAAGTTTTTGACCCTTTGAGCATCCTTCAGTGATCTGCTTAGTACTTCTTCCATGATGAGAAAAAGTAAAGGTGAAAGCAGACATCCTTGATGGAGACCCCTTTCATGTCTGAAGAATCGAGTTGTCGATCCATTACTAAGGACTAAGAAATAAACTGAAGAGATATAATTCATAACCCAAGATACAAAGGGAGCATAAAATCTCAGATGAATCAATAAGAGGCTTAGGTAAAGCTAATTTACCTTAGCATATGCCCCAGACAGGTCAAATTTTAGCATTGATGCCTTAAGATGCTTGACTTTTATAATATGAACGCCCTCTTGAACAACCACTACAGCCTCATGGAATTGTCTCCCCTCCAAAAATCCAAACTCCTCTTCAGATATAGAACTTGACAGCATAGTCTCCAGGATCATGGCTATGATTTTTGAAATAATTTTATGAATATAATTGGATAATGATACTGGCTTGAATTGTTCAAAAGACAATGTATTATCAATCTTTGGTGTGAGTGTTATAAATATTTCATTGAACCTCAACAATAACTTCCCCTTAGATCTAGATTCTTCTATCACTACTCTTAAATATTCTTCAATAAATTCAAAACTACCCAAAAAGAATTTGATTGGCATTCCATCTAAACTTGGGCTCTTGTCTTTATGAAAACTCTATAATACAAATAACAACTCCTCTATGTTGACTTCTTTCATTAAATTATGATTGTCTTGTTGATTGACAAAGTTGGGGAAGTAGGATGCAATTCTTAACACCTCTTCAATAGTTGTCCTTCTGTATACCTGATAAATATCCTTAAAGTATTCCACCCATTCTTTTGCAATGTCTTTGTAATTGGTAACCAATTCACCATCATATTTTGCTATTTTCCAAATTAAGGTTACATTTTTCATAAAATTCATAAATCTGTGAAAGCATTTGGTGTTCTCATCCCCACTTTAAGCCACAAGGCCCTGCTCTTCAAGCTATATTCTTTTTCCTTTTTCAGTAAAATCCCTCTTTTATTTGCCTCCAAAGCATATAACATAGCTTTTGTATCCTTTGAAAGAAACACAAATCCCTTATGATTGTATGAGATCTCAAGCTTGTCCTCCACTTCCCGTAAAACTCTCTCATCCCTTTGCCTTTTCATTTTGACCATTCAATTGATATATGTTTTTCCCTTATTAAATTTTCCATGAAATACTAAGTCATTGAATCCCTAGACAAACCATTATAACGGACCCAACTCTCTTTGACGACCTTTAAGTACTCCTCCTCCTTTATCCATTCTATATTTAATTTAAAGGGGATTGAAGGTTTCTTTTCCTCTAGGGCCACTTCCAATCAAACTGGAGAATGGTCTGAATTTCCTCCATGTGAAACCCATTTTTGAAATCTTATTTTTTCATCAATGAATGATTTTGAAACCAAAAACACATCAAGCTGATTCACAACCCTTTCATCCCCTACACTATTGTTTCTCCAAGTTGAGTTAAGTTTTGTAGGTTTTATATCTACCATTCCAAATTTTTCCCTTTTTTAAAGAAGATACCTTGATAAGCGATCATTTTAGGCAGCGTATCCCCAAATCTCTAATTCTCCTAGTGTGAAATTCAGACCTCCCCCCCAAAATTGTTAAGCCTTGGAAAATACAATCCCACTTAAAGACTTTGTCTTATAAATCAATCCTATATGCATATGACTCATATCTATTGGGGAAGAGTGTGTCTTTCTTTAGCTCCAAAGAGTGAAGGACCAATCCTAAACCTAAATAAAAGGATTGAGAATTTGTATAGGTAAAAGAATGAGTCTTCCACCCTGAGTAGGACCTTGTCGACAGGTGGAAAAATTCCCTCCTACAACAAGGTATAACTACCCAATCACAATAATTATACATGTTTTTATTTGGGATGGTAGTTTCCAACCAATATAGTGGACTCAATTCGCCACTTAACAAGTTTGCACTTCGAAAAGAGACTTAATCATTTAAGTCGTGATTTAAATGATCATAATTTTGCTGAAAAGAAATCTTAACTATAGATTTTATCTCACGAAGGAGAGCGAAACTAACATGTATAAATGAAGAAGATTGATTCTTAAAGCATTTAGAAATAATTCCTTGCTCCAAGAATAATTAAAGCACTCTAACAACTTTACCTAAGAATATGTATGAATTATTAACATCTATACTTTAATGATAACTCAAAATAACCAAATGTAAATACAATAATTAATATGAACGAGCTATCAAATTTATCAATTTACTAACAACCCTCTCGAAGAATTGGATGGTTGTAAGACAACTTCAGAGGGATAATATATATCAAGCATAAATGAAACATAAAATGAAAAATATAAGAGAAGGAATCCTCTTAGCTTTATGAGTTTTTTCTAAGATTGCTTCAATCATTCACATGAACTTATAAAAATAATCATCCATGAAACAAAAGATTCAAACTTGATAGGAGAAGCAAAGTATTAGAGAAGTTACAATAATTGAAAGAGAAAGAAGGTTTGTCAACATAAAACAAGAATGCAAATGTTAACAATTTCTCTTTATTCAAATATATAACAACTTTGTTTTTCAAGATTGAAACAAAACTTGTTGAGAACAACAAACTCTATTTAAAATCAAGAACTTTTCTGAAAGAGAGAGACAAAATATAATAAAGGTTCTTTTGAATAGAAATACCAAAATAACTCTAATATCTTGGTCCCCGGTGTAGAGAGAACTAAGCAATGTTTAGGCAAGAAGAATAAACCTATTCACTTCAAAATTCCTCCCTTAGTTCATTGCAAACTTAACTATTTATAATTCGAGTGCACTAATTGACTATCTTAAGATCGCTCGATATGTTTATGACATATTATTTCTTGCTACAAAATCTTGATTCGAGATATGAGAAAAATCCTTAGAGAGGAAAATACATTTTCTGTTTTGCTGATGTGGAATGTCGATTACTTGACATCTGAGTTGACTTTATCCTTGATTGAGGCTTTCTAGAGTAAATTGGTTGGAGCTATGAGCAACACACCATATGAGTATAACGATCCATATTGTTGATCGTTATACTATTGATCATTACACCTTCTGCTATTTTTCTGCACATACGGTATCAAAAGAGTAATTACAAAAATCTTACAGATTTGGTAAACAATAATATCAGACTCAAATTCAATTGCTAAATTTAGGACATCAAAACTTAAACGTCCATACCTTATGATTTTATCATTATTGCCATGCTGGATTCAAGGTAGAGATGAAGGAAAATGGGTAATCAAAATCTTTAGGAAAAAACAAACAAAAGATAGGCAAAAATGTATGGAAATTGGTCAAACCTTGTAAAAATGTTGTTCTTCCTCTGTTGTTCAGCTTTGATGCTTATTTTTTGTTTAACTTCCTTCTAGGTTTACGCATCATGATATTCACTTGCATATTTTGGTTTCTTTGCTTGAGTCTTTTTTATTGCTTGATCCATTTGTGTTGAGTTTTCATAAGCTAGGTTAAGCATGTATTTCATTTTAATTTCATCATGTATTAACCATAAACAAGAATGTTTGTTGCAACCAAGATCACAAGAGGAAACACCATGCACAAGTACAGAAGATATATCCTAGGAACCCCTTCTCAAACAAGGGAGAAAAACCTAGCCAAATCCTTTGCTATATTCTTCAAGAGAAAGACCTTTCACCACCAAAATGACTTAGCACACAAGAGGGTGCTTAAGCCCTAGAAACCCTAACACCCAAGAGAGGTGCACACCTTTGCCAAAGAGAAGTACTTGCTGAAATTTCCAAAAAATGTGTGGAGGATATGATTCTACAATGGAGAATCATCTCCTACTTATATTAGACTTTGACTGATTTAGTAAGGGTGTCTTATTGGCACAACATGGCCGACCTCCCTAAGTCAAACACACTTTATTATTATATTTATTATTATCATTAATATTATCATTATTAATTATCTTCTTTATATTGATCATATTAACATAGGGCCGGCCTGTACCCTTTACATAATAACTAGGGTTATAGGTAGGTTTGACTCTTGAACAATATATAACAAAGGATCTGATACACCCACTAGTGCTCATCCACTAGGGGCCACATCCATAGGGATGCCATAGACCTGAGTCACTGCATTACACATATGAGATAGGTCCTCACACATGCACTTATGCTCATCCATAGTCACGTCTTCTCTATAGATTTGCTTTCCCACTGCCACCAACAGGAGGATCATCTGGAGTCTTCACATCAACTATGTTGTTGTTAAGAGGAGGTCATCACATCATCTTCATTCTTATTCTCATGATGATGTGCCCAACGCTTTTCGAGATTTCTCACGTTCACCTTGCACTCAACCACAAGCACGTCCTAACTCAACAAATCACTCTTACATCGGACAATCATCTGGAGTTCTTCTCACTCACGTCACGGAGGAGGCCATATACATTCCTAGCCCCTATCCCAGGCTATAACCATGAACCCTTTATTAGGGGATTTCTATCAGGTTTGTAAGCTGAGAGTAAGACTTCATATGGCTGCTATATTCCACATCTCACAGGTTTGTAAGCTGGAGGATGTCTCTTATAGCTGCATTCATCAACACTCCCTCTCAGCTAGGGAGGCATTCTCCATTAAGCCAAGTTTCATACCGATGTACTCTGAGTTTTTTTTTGGCCAATGGTCATCCAGACTCCCTCTTAACTTGGAAGGAGTTCTTCACCAAGTAAATTTTTGGTGTAGAAGTTTGTAGTCTGCTCAGGTGGAGAAGGGTACTGCAAGCATACAATTTTCTTTTGCATCATATCTCTGATATAAGAAAATTTTATCTCTTCGTGTGATAAACCATGAGGAAGTTCTGGGTTATGTAAGGAGCTTCATGTATGGCTCTCTGTCATCAACATAGGATCTACCTCACGGTCAAGTAGATCTGTCAGAAGTATGTGAAGCCACATTGCTTCACACACTTACTGCTGCAATAGGAAATCATAGAAGATTTCAAGGTAGAACATCAACAAGATGTGCTCTTCCGGTCCACTGTACTTTCTGCTCAATCTGAATCGACATATTCTACCAACTCAAGTTCACAATGGAGGCATATCTCAGACCATATCCAACTGTGTCTTGATACATGTTTTGTTGTTGCCTAGTGAGTCTGTCTCGATTGACTCATCACATTCACTGTATGGCATGAATGAAGTCTGGTGTTGACCGGATACATCAATGATTCAATCAACTGTGGATTAGTCTCGTCTGAATCATCATCAATCTTCTTCTTTAAATCCATCAAGGTGGATTTGCATTCTCTCATACTTCTTGTCCCAAGAAGTAGTGTATCGTACTCATATCCTTTATGAAAATCAGAAGTCAATGCTTGCTTGTTTTCAACAACAAGGCTTTTTGAATAAGTCATCAAAATCAAGCTCTTGTTATCAACACTGTAATAATATAGGTTTGGATAAGCAATACTTTTGTTGAAATCCAAACTCATCAAGAATCTGTCTATCTGATATAGTTTCCAACTCATGGAAGGTAGTACGGATGGAAGTGTATTAGGTTCACTGGGTCAAGTGTCTCATCATAGACAACTCCCTATGTTTATGAGAAACCTCTGGCTATAGATCTTGTTTTGTATTTCTCAACACTTCCATTAGTTGCATGCTTGATCTTATAGATCCACTTGGAAGTTACCACAAACTTCCCTTTCTGGTTCCTGAATAATATCTTATGCATCATTCTTTAATATGTACTAGTATTCTTTTGTTATGACATCTTGCCATACGGGTTCTGTTGTTGCTTCTCTAAGACAAGGAGTCTCAGCATCAATGAAGTGGCTCATGACTGAAGGATAGCTCGAAAATTTTTCTTTCTCGGAATGTGCCTTGAGAATCTTGTATGTTTCTCTGCCTCTAGCAGAGTGAATTTAGGTAGGCCTTTTATGCCCTACTGCAATATCTCTAAACATATCAACTGGAGCAACTGTAATAATGTATTTCTCCCTCTGAACTGCTGAAGGGGGAGAAGTTATAGTCTTACTGTCAATCTCCATTTGAGATTCTCTGGATCTTCGAAGGATTATCTCTTCTTCAATTACAACATTTTTGCTTGTCTCAATCTGTTTCTGATCAGGGATGTCGATCTGGAATGTCTTTGAAGATTCATTGTATCCTTTCTTTCTAAAGGATCTAGCTTGGACTTCTTCTCTATGGGTACATGGAAATACATTGGGCACCCAAATAACCTAAAGTGTTCAATCTCAAGCTTCACTCTGGTGAAGGCTTCTATTCTGGTGAAGACTCTTGTTCTGAACATATACTGCGTCATGCATGCTTCTTCCCATGAAATGATAGAAAGATTCTGATCATGCATTATTGCATTGATTATCTCAAGGATGGTTCTATTTTTCTTCTTTCTCAAATATTTTTGACTCCCTTTGAGTCAATGTGACTCCCTCTGAGGGATACACATCTTCCTTTGTTCTTGACCTGTCTGGAACAAGAAAACAAGAGGAATCAAAACAAGAATATCTCCTAAAGGATAATAATGAGTACATCTCTAGAATCAAAACAATTTAAGGATTGTTAACACAACTACAATGCCTACTTGTAATGTAGCAGACTTTAGAAATATAAGTTTAGAGGAATGTCAATTACAACAATCAAATCTAGAGTCTTCTAGTGTGTTTCTTTTCTTCCAAGTCTCCTTCACTCAAGATAACAAGCGCTTCCTTCAACCTGTATTTTGTACTAGGACAATATTCTATCTTGACAGAAGGTTGGGTTAGAGAACAAACTCTATGATCTCAACTTTAATCCATCTAATATCTTGATTTTAATTTTGACCAAAGGTTAGTATGATGGTCATAACTTCAATATGCAATCTAGATCAAAATAATGTCATAACAAGTAGATGCATATTAGAATAATCAAACCTGGGTTGCATTATTCTTTTGAATGTGTTGGATCTTGAGATCCTTCTGGATCAATGGCAAGAGATCCCTTCTCCTGCAAATACCCTTTAAAGGTTAACAATTTAAACATATGTGAGTACATACCTCTGATAGCATTTGCAGGTAGTGACACCATCTGGTAGCAGCGATAATATTTATCAACTCTTAAAAGACTTCAAGGGTGACTGCAAATGGTGCAACAACTGATACTTCAATTGATATTGCAACTGCTATTGATACTACAACTTAGGGTTTTATGAGGAAACCCTAATTTTTCAAACTTCAAATTTTGAAATTCTAATCCAGGGGATAGATGCGCTGAGTTGAGGCGAGTAAGCTAGTGCAGTCAGATTTTTGAAAATCCAAATTTTAACCCCTCAAACTTGACCAACTGATTTCTGGACTGGTGCTTCTGGTTTTCTAGTACTTCTGGTAGTTTGTGAAAACTAGGGTTTCACTTTTCGGGAGATCTACCCACTGAAAAGGTGCACTGAAGGTGCAAAAGAGTTCCTTGGGTTAGGACACACTTTTCTAGATGGTTTTGGGGCTAGAAATCTTCTTCAATAAAAAGCCCTAATTTTCTTGTACGACAACAATGACGTTTTTCCTTTTGCTTGTGAGAATGCTTGTGTAATGGGTTATTTCAAGACCTATGCTTTGATACCATGTTGAGTTTTCATAAGCTAGGTTAAGCATGTAGTTCATTTTAATTTCATCATGTCTTAACCATAAACAAGAATGTTTGTTGCAACCAAGATCACAAGAAGAAACATCATGCATAAGTACACAAGATATATCCTCGGAAACCCTTCTCAAACAAGGGAGAAAAACCCAACCAAATCCTTTGCTATATTCTTCAAGAGAAATACCCTTCACCACCAAAATGACTTAGCACACAAGAGGGTGCTTAAGTCTTAGAAACCCTAGTGCCCAAGAGAGGTGCGCACCTTTGCCAAAGAGAAGTACTTGCTGAAATTTCCAAAACATGTGAGGAGGATATGATTCTACAATGGAGAATCATCTCCTCCTTATATTAGACTTTGACTGATTTAGCAAGGGCATCTTATTGGCACAACAGGGCCGACCTCCCTAAGTCAAACACACTTTATTATTATATTTATTATTATAATTAATATTTTCATTATTAATTATCTTCTTTATATTAATCATATTAACATAGGGCCGACTTGTACCCTTTACATAATAAATAGGGTTACAGGTAGGTATGACTCTTGAACAATATATAATAAAGGATCCGATACACCCACTAGTGCTCATCCACTAGGGGCCACATCCATAAGGATGCCATAGACTCGAGTCACTGCATTACATAGATGAGCTAGGTCCTCACATGTGCACTTATGCTCATCCATAGTCACGTCTGCTCTATATATATGCTTTCCCACTGCCACCAACAGGAGGATCATCTGGAGTCTTCACATCAACTCTGTTGTTGTTCAGAAGAGGCCATCACATCATCTTCGTTCTTATTCTCATGATGATGTGCCCAACGTTTTTCGGGATTTCCTACGTTCACCTTGTGCTCAACCACATGCACGTCCTAACTCAACAGATCACTATTACATTGGATAATCATCTGGATTTCTTCTCACTCACGTCATGGAGGAGGCCATATACATTACTAGCCTCTGTCCCAGGCCGAAACCACAAACCTTTTATTAGGGGCTTTCGCTCAGGTTTGTAAGCTGAGAGTAAGACTTCATATGGCTGCTATATTCCACATCTAATAGGTTTGTAAGCTAGAGGATGTATTCTATAGCTGCATTCATCAACAATTTGTGAGCATATTTCACCAGTGAAACATTCTCCTCTATCAATTGTTTATTTTCATCTTCAATCTTTCTACTATGAAGCTTTAGGGATTTGTTTTCAGATTTAATGAATTTATCAAGAGTCTTTAATTCTTGCATTTCATTCTTTAACTTGGTGATATGATCTTCCCTTTTTCTCAAGAGAGAGGTCATCATAAAATTCAATAGTGTGAGAAAATCATCTTCTGGCATTAAAGGCTAGCATGCTTCAGGATTTACGTTTGTTGGTATATCTCTGTTCTCATGCTCTTTGGGGTGAGGCAAATCATCTCTATTGATGTTGATATCTAGTGAACCATGTGAATCATTTAAGATTGGAGATTCTTTGTCTACCTTTTCTTTATTCTCAATGTACTCATATAACGATTGTTGAGAAGCATCTAATTCTGGACAAGGTTTAGGGTTTGATTATGTCACCCGAACCTTGCATTTATTTACTGGTTTGTTGGAGGTCGATTCCGTTATCACAGTAAATTGCCTTGGGTCTTTTAGTTTGTTTTTACCTTTTTTAAAGCCTTAGATTTTAAATTTTTAAAAATAATTTTTTCATCCTTTTAAAGTTATGTTTGTTAGGACCCCTTAGATGACTAAACTTTTGAGTCATAGCTCATGTTTTGATCTTCAATTTGATTTTTGATCCTTGAACCCTTTTAGCTCATGGTTTATTCTTTTGATCCCTTTCATGATTTTCCCCTAGGTCGATACCTCCCATGATCAGGCTGATGTGACACACCTCTCTCCTCACTCATGACCTCACAAGCATGCCTCATTGTCCTCCCTTACCTATCTAATCATATTTTTGAATTGGAAGCGCTGCCTACTCATCAGGGAGTTCCGTAGCGCCTGTCACATTTATCATACTGCCACCACAAGTCATGATTGCCACGACCGATACCATATCCCTTGTTTTTAGTGCCAAAAGTCGGTTAAAGTGCCTTCAAAAGATCTTGCATTTATGTTCCTTGATAACGGTTTCTAATTTTGAAAACTCAACAGTGCTGTGCTATGTGAATTCTCCAGGTTTGTTCAGGTGACCGCATGTCAAGCAAATATTACTACTGTGCGAGATTCCAGGGCCGAAGTTCCCTCATTTTCATCCTATGATTGCATTGAAGAGCTCAGCAGGTGTCTACTACGCAGGTATCCACTATTACTTCCTTTGCGTATTAATCTTCATAGGAAATTTGTGATTGGGTTTTTGTTTTGCTAAGTTTGCACAGCGGTAAAAGATTCATCTTTGTCTGATAGCCTCATCTCCTCTCTTTTTCAGACCTGTAAACCTCATTGCCCGTATATGAGTCAGATTTTTGTTGTCTGCCTTAGCCCTTGAAGTTGCAAGCTTTAGACTAGTCTATCCTCTATGTATGTGTTACGCTACCCAGAGGCACTGCGTAACCTCCCGCTGCTTCCCTTGACTCCTTTCATCTCAAAATTAAAATTTTTACTCAGTTGCATAGGGTCAACCTTGCATATTTGAAACCCCATTCAAAGTCTCATGAGCATTACCAAACCTTTTAAGAACGCTCATTCTAAGTCATGGAGACCCCTAAATTGAAGAACACACATAAAGGAGGCAAGATAGTTAGGACATAACCAGTGTACATGCTTCTTTTTAATACAAAACCCATGGAAAGAGAGGCCTTTCAAAGAGTAGGGTGCCTTTTCTTCTGTTAGAACATGCAGAGAGGCCATCCAGAGGTAGAAAAATAGTTTGCATTGCAGTTTGATGGTAAGAAAACTAAGGTTGGGGGTTTGGAGTTTGAAGTGACTGAAGCCTCCATTTCAACTACAACAGGGATCCCCATTACAGGCGAAAGGTGGTTCAAAGCCATGGCTTTGAGTTCAGCTTATGCAAAAAATCTCTTCAAACCTGAATATCAAGCCAATGACCTGTCCAAAAGTATGTCAAGGAGCCAATTGATTGAACAATTTGACAGACTACTAAAGATCATACATAGATATTTTACTTGTGAAAGGAGATTCAACACATTATACCAGTACCATATAAGATTGTTGCTACATTTTACTGGTAAGGTTGAGATGAATATTCCTTATTACTTGTTGAGGAGTATAGGTAAGATGTCAGACAAGATATAGGCCAAATCTAAAGATGTGGATTCTAGCCTTTTCCACTCTGGATTAATCAGAATGCTAGTATCTGAGGAATTGGGCAAGAAAGATATTTCATGGGAGCATTTTGTGGTTAATTCTCATTTTAAGTTGGATTTATCACCCACTACTCAATCAAAGAGGGCAAGTTCTTTGTCACCTACCAGTGCTACCAAAGTAGGGACCAATAGGAAGAAAAAGGGCAGAGCCCCTATTCAAGTGTCAGAGGTCAACAAGTAGGTCATTGAAGCTGAGGAGGAAGTCTGTCCTTCTCCACACAGAGATTTTTCACCATCTCCTCCACCATGGTTAGAAGAGGTGCCTCCTTCTACCAAAGCTACATCTAAGAGAGGGAAGAAGCTTCTCTTTTCCCCTTCTCCTCCAGCAGTCAAAATCAAAGGTAAAAGACCTTTCACAAGGTCATCAATTCCTAAGGAGGATTATAAAGAGCAGTCCTTACCAGAGATCCCTATTCAAAAGAAGAAGGAGAAAAATATTGAAAATCCTGTAGAGGAGAAATTAGAAACCCTTGTACAAAAGAAGAAGGGTAAAGGTACTAAAGGACCTTTGGAGAAGAGAGATGAGACCTCTAAGAAAGGCATTGAGAATCATGTCGAAAGAAAACAAGAATCCCTTGTACATAAAGGTAAAGGTACTAAAATAACTTTGGAGAGAAAAGAGGAAACCCCTGTGAAACACTTCGAGGAGCCTGTGGTAAGAAATGAAGAAACCACTGTGTAGAGAAAGAAGGGTAAAAGTAAGGCCACCGAGAAACCTGATGAGGTGGACAAAACACTTCCCATGTAGGAGGAAGAGGAGTCTGAGGAAAAACCTATTAAGACTGAGCATGCCACTATCCCTCCTGATAGTCAGACCTACAAAAGGCTTATCAAGCTGCTTAGAGATGCAAGGAAAAAAATAGCTCGTCTTAAAGCAGAAGACAAGGTCCACTTGGCTCAAATGGAAGAGCTCATGGCTGGCTACAATCATACCCTTGACTTGGCAAGGTTTGCAGCGAGAAAGGCTCTGCCCCTTCATAAACAACTGGAGAATATTTACAGACAGAACAAAGGCTTTCAATCTCAAAACATAAAGTTAAAGGCAGAGCTAAAACACTTTCAAGATGAGGTAGGCCAAAGGAATTTACAGGTGTTGGTTGAAGCTGCCATTGAGGATGATAAACCAACAACTAAGGAGAGCACAACTACACAGAAGAAGCCGGTCAATGCTAGGAAAAAGAAGTCTGCTGTGCCAATTGAAGATCCTCTTTCTACTAGAAAGAGTGTGAGGCTAAGTGTTAAAATGACAAAATAGCTGGTAATGGTAAGCCCCATTTTTGAGAATTGTTCCTTTTTGGGAGGGTTAACTGATATGCACATACTAGCTGTGCCATCTATACAGGCTTCTAGGCGTTTAGCTATATGGATTTTGAGTTTTTCTAAGTGATAGCTTCACCCAGTGGTAAAAGGCATTACCTATGGTACAGTCAAGGCACCTAAGTAAAATGGTTCTGTCATCATGAAAGGACACACACTGCTCTGTAGATATTCAAGATTGAAAGGTGTTGCGTTTTGTCAATGCTACCCAAACCTGTAAGAGATGCAGCGTAAGTGATGATACGTAAAGGCACTGCGTAATATTCCACAGAGAACATAATCGACATATGGGTGCAACATAGTGGCTCTACCCACAAACGCTACTTAATATTTGGCAGGGAGCAGGTTTACACACAAGCACAACACATGGGTGCTACCTACATGCGCTACCCAATATTTCAACAGAGGACCAATGTTGGCGCATATATGCAACACCGTGGCGCTACCTATAGGTGATACCTTCTCTCCTTGTTCCGTTTTACGGTGTGCTACCCAGAGTTGCTACACAAGGAAATTGCCAGCAAACACCAGAAATCTAGGAGGACTAGGCCAACAGTTTTTTGGATAAGTTGAAGATGGAGAAAGTTACAGAAGTAGCAGTTGGCATTTTGAAGACAACTATAGGCTCCAAAGGGACACATGGAAAAACAGGAGCTGAGCAACAAAAGAGGATCAAAGTACTTAGAAGCATGATTGGATTAGTCACCAACATTTCCATGTTTTATAGCATAGGCTGCTATTCTAGTTGTTAGAACAAATAAATGTTTAGAGATTTTCAAGGGAAACATGCCAACTCGTACCTCCAACTGTTGCCTCCCTTTCTTGTTATATATAGATAGATCAATTGCTTTAGTGGGTTCGGATGGTTGAGCAAGGCTCCCTTTTACTTGTAATATTTTGATGAAGTGACTATGATCTAGTGATGTACTGGACTTAAGAATTTTTGGCTAATAGAAATCAACTTCTCTTTCAGTCTATTTGCTTCCGGTGCTAAATTTTCATGCTTTGAATGATTCACATGAATTATTGTGGTGATGTTATGGTGGATGTTTGACCATTATATTATCATATGTTTATTTAGCTTCTTTAGTTTCTGATGTCAAGAAGATCTTGTGATTAGAAACTTTATTCCTTAGACTTTTGTAGACCTGATGTTTGCAGCAGTCCCTACACTCCTCTCACTCAAGTCTTCCCTCTGTTCATACTTACTCCCAAACTACTGATAGAAGTTAGCCAAGACCTTAATTGCTGGTGCGTGCTAGCCCTGTTGTCTGAGTTAGAACATTACCATTTGAGTCCTTTTCCATTTGACCCTTTAAAACACTCTTTCATTCACATATAACTTGATGGGTACTAGGCTTGCCTTCCATACAATCTGAAGGTGATTCCTAGTGCTAACAGATTCCAATTTTGTTTTATCTTCTACAATCATTTTAGCCATAGATCGTGTCATCCTGGTTTGGGGCACCCATTTAGTAATTGTTTTTTTCTTGAGATTGTTATTTCCTTTTCTATCTCCTTTGACCCATGATATATTATGAATTTCCCGCACTTCCTTGGTGTCATCCACTATGGGATTCAATATATCATTAATTTCAATACCTGTAGTATCCTACAATGCAATATATGTAGATACTTATGTAATTGGCAATTTTTCAAAACCATTTTCAGGAAGAAATTCATTCCATTCAATACCTAGCTTATGTAATTCGCTCTTAACAATTATCTGGGTAAGACCATGATGGTATAGGGATTTGTCAACATTTATTTTTTTGTTTCTGAACAGTCTTGGACAATTTACACAGATATTTGAGCAGATAGAGGGGCATATTGAATGGCCTATCCCCTTTAAGATGCAAAAGAATTTTAACATGATAAAGATAAATGAGATTGAAACAACCTTCACAAGTTATATAATTTTGAATTAAAAAGATCAGTTCTCTCCAAGGCTTTTTAAACTAGGTCCTAGGTACCCCTCTAGCCCAATTAAGATTTTTTCTATTTCTGGATAAGAGAGAATCCTAGGCTATGGCATCAAAAGCTCTATTTTTTAATCATTTTCCCCTTGTTTGGGGAAGATTTAACATTTGGGCAAAAGACTTTTCTGATAGATGTAAGGTTAGATTCCCTACCTCTACAAATTTGTCATCAAAGGAATGTGCAAATGCCCTTGTTATGCCTTCATTGTGACCAGTGAATAATTCGAAGAATTTTCCCCAACCAGCCTGTTCTAATATCACCATACAATCAGAGTTCAAACCCACAATATCTGCTTTGCAAGGTTCGATACGAACTATCATCTCTAAAACCCTCTTTGGTATTTGGTTATGGTATTCTTCCTCTATTCCTAAACTTACTATTATTTGTTTCCAAGTATGATCATTTATGCAAAACATAGAGTCATTTAGCTCGGGATTGTTTACAAAATGGATGGTAAAATCAACAAGGTGGCAAATTATGGATGTAGGTTAAGCCAAGTATACATGGAGTTTTGACACATAATTACTATTTTAGGACAGAGCAAGTGACGAATGACATTGAGGATTACGAAATAATCATGAAGTAATCATGTTTAGTCGAGGTTTAGGAATAAAATGTAATGTCATAATCATTAGATTTAAACGTTTATGACGTCTAATTTAACAATTTGAATTTGATTCTGTATTAAATTTTTACCCATGTTCTTCAAACACGTGTCTGATTTAGATCCTCCTTAGTGCTCTGGTGAACGAGCAACTAACTTGTCGACCTGTCATGAAAACAAATTTCATGAGGCCAATTCATAAAGGGGAAAAAATAAACCTTTATTAAAAATAGTGATTACAAAATCATGATTGATTTTGTAATTATTTAAAACATTTTATTGCACTTTGAAAGTAACTTGAAAGTTTAACTTTCATGTAATCAAAATCTAAACATTTTGGTACTCTCTCTCTCTCTCTCTTAATACAAAATACATATTAAAAAATATCAATTATTGACATTTTCAAAGATTTTATTGCCTTTATTATGAAAAAAGAAAGAAAATGGAAGGGTGTTGTGTAACCATCACAACAAATGGAAACATATTGGGGAGAAGTAGTTATCTTTGATAATAAGAGTTCAAAGGTTTTATCCAAATATCACTTATTGATAGGAAAATTCAAATGGAAACATAATGGAAATATCACAACAAATGGAAACATATTGGGGAGAAGTAGTTATCTTTGATAATAAGAGTTCAAAGGTTTTATCCAAATATCACTTATTGATAGGAAAATTCAATACTTGTTATCTAAAAATAATTTGTTGATCCTTATTATCATAAAATTTTATAAGAGCATAAGAATGGAATCAGATAATTAACTTCAAACTAGTCATGAAGTTATATGGAAGGCTTGAGTCTGTATACACACCAATTCTTGCTCGTATTTATTCCACATCTCTCTTAGACCTGACATTGCTTCATTATCCGCAAGTGTCCATAGCCCCGATGAAGGTGCCTTAGTATCATACATACATTGACCCACTACCAGTGAGCGTCCATGGCCTCGACGGGTTTGTGTGTACTTCCCATACTTTTAAAAGTGCTTTCAACTTCCATTTCAATAATTTACACTCTTTTAAGATATTTACTTATAAGATATTTCTTTATGCCATGAGTGTGATGGAAGCGGGGTGATACGAGAATTATTTTGATTGGAAAGATTTTGGTAGATAAAAACCATGTCTAAGATTTTTTTCCAGTTCTAGTTATTATCATCTTCCACTTTATTCATGATGGATGAGACTCTTATAAAATATTTACATAATATTTTGGATGTTTTGATATTCATCTTTTATAACACGTAAAGATTTTCTTGAAGATTTATAGATCAAGGGAATGCCCTTCGAGATTTTAAAAATTGAGACATGTTTTCTTGTATATTACCATAATTTAATGAATGGTTCTACAAAAGAAAGATAAGAGCAAGAACAATAATTTACAATATGTATAAATAGTCATAATGCATGACTAGGCAAAGTATTTTTTTAGGATTTGACCATTGATGGGGAGATTTTCAATCTCTCCATTTAAATTTTTCAAAATGAATGTGAACGGGCCAAGTTTTTTAGAAATATTGAATGGTCCTAACCAAAGATGTTGAAATTTGGTATGTTTGCCTTTTTCTTCATGGGCCTTATCCCATTTTAGGACTAGGTCTCCGACTTGAAATTCTTTATTATTGGTAGTATGTTTGTCAAACCATTTTTTGATTATTTCTTATGTTCATGAAATTTTTCTTTACTTTTGTCATGTTCTTCTTCCAATTTTATTAATGCATCAATTCTCATTTGCATTTTAGAGCAAGGTTCTTCTTGAACAGATTGGGGTAGTTGTAAAGAAGGAAGAAACATATTGGGTGGTAAAATGGCTTCTTTTCCATACACTAGGAAATAAGGTGAATTCCCTATTGATTTCTTAGCAGTTACCTTATCTGTGCATAATGCATTATAAGTTGTTTGTGTCAATTTATTTGGTGTTCATGAACAATTTTCTTTAAGATTCAAATTAAATTTGTGTTAGTCGATTCTGCAAAACCATTTCCCCGAGGGTAATAATTTGTTGAATATTTGATTGTGATTCCATTTTCCATATCAAATTTGGTTATTTTAAGGGATGAGAATTATGATGTGTTATAAAACACTAAATATTTTGGAACACCAAAACTATAAATTATGAACTGATTATGGAACGAAATCACTTATTCTTCATTAACCTTCTTTCGTGGAATGGCTTTAGTCAATTTTGTGAAGTAATCTATTGCAGTCAAAATATATTTGTGGAGCTGTGAGTAATTATGATTAATTTCTCCAATAATGTCTAGTCCTCATTGTTCGAATGGACCTTCAACCTCAACAAGTTGTAATGGAATTGCAAGTTTCTTTTCTTTATCGGTGGATGTTTGACATACTTAGCATTTTCCGGCATATGAATAAGCATCTCGAAACAATGTGGGCTAGTAATAGCCAACTCTTAAAATCTTTTGCGTAGTTGTTTCTCCGCTAAAATGTCCTCCAGTTGGTCCATCATGAAGTTGAACCAACACTCTATCCGCATCTAGTTTTTCAAGACATCTTAGAAACACGTTATCATATTTTTTTTTATAAAAAGTGCTCCATGAATCAATTTATATTTAGCTAATTTCAATCTCGAATCTCTTCTTTTCTTAGGCTCTAAAGATTTAGGAGAAGAACCATGAGTCAAATAGTATTTAATATCATTATACCATGAAAAAGTAGGCATGGGTACATACAAGACATCATTGCTCACATCAAGTTCATTTTCCTAGCCACTTACCTGAGAATTTTCTGAATCAACTACTAATTTGCACAAACCTTGTCCTCTTACATTCTTTGTTGGCTTAATTTCCAAGTCATATTCCTGAAGTGTGGTCATCCAATTTTCCCTTTTATCACCCAAGTCTTTTTGAACTAACAAGTTCTTGACTGAAGGATGAGGTACACTGACCTTCGTATGTGATTTCAACAGACAAGGGTGGAAATGTTTTATTGCCTTTAAGACAACATACTCATGTTTATCAATATCAAGATAATTCAAGTCTGCACCTTGTAAACCGAAACTCATGAAAGATATGGGGATTTCAGAACCTTCAACATTTTTCTGAGTTAAAACAGCTGCATAAGAAACATCACATGCAAAAGTATACAAAATAAAATCTTTTTTGAAATTTGGACTCATTAAAGAAGGAGCTTGGAAACTTGCTTCTTTAATATTTACAAAATCCTCCCTTTATTTTTCATCCCATCTAAACATGGAGTCCTTTTTAATCATATCCTATAATGGTTTAACAATTTCGGCGAAGTTAGGGACAAATCTTTTTACAAAATTAATTGTCCCCAAAAAGGATTGCATGTTCTTTTTATTATGAGGAAAATAAATTTGTGAAATAGCTTTGGTTCTTCCAAGATCTATTACAATCGGAAGTTTAGAAACAACGAAGCCTAAGAATTTTCCTTATGTAATTGCACAAATGGTCTTTTTAGGATTTAAGGAAATTCCATATCTCCTACATCGAGCAAAGATTTGTCTCAAAAGATGAACATGTTCACTTCAATCTCTAGAATAAATTGTAATTTCATATAGATAAACAATCATGGATTTGTTTATAAGACCTCTAAAAGCAATGTCCATAGCTCTTTGGAAAGTAGCTCCGACATTGATTAATCCAAAAGGCATTTTTCGGTATGCAGAGGTTCCCCACTTGGTTCTAAAGGTAGTTTTAATCTGATCTAGTTGTGACACCAAGAGCTGATTATAACCAAAGAATCTATCTAATAAGGAAAACATTTCAACTCCAACAACCTCTTGTAAATTTTGTTCAATTGGAGGAAAGAGGTAATTATGTTTTTCCAAAGATTTCTTCAAATTTTAGAAATCGAAGCAAATCCAAATATCCCCATTCTTTTTTCTAACTGGAACTAAATTGGAAACCCATTTTGAATGTTTGATCGGGAAAATAATTTTAGCCTGCAACAATTTATTTAATTCTTTCTTGATTTGTTGTTCAATATTAGGATGAATTTTTCTAAGCTTTTGTTGTGCAGGTTTAGCATCGCTTCTAGTAGGAATGACACATTGGATGATTTTTGTGTCATAGACTTTGAGATCGTCATAAGTCCATGCAAATATGTCCTTATATTCCTTAAATTTTTTTGTGAAAGCACTCCTCTCCGAAGGAGAGCAATTTATTCCCAGATTGATATTTTGGGGATTTTGTTCAGCTCCTGGATTTATTGTTTCATATTGCATCAAGGAACTGTTGGTCTTACAATTTGTTCTATTTTTTAATTTATCTTGTAAATCATAGAATTTTTCTAAATTGA
>ML787839.1:148865-161239 GCA_009831015.1 Picea engelmannii | reverse complement strand
CTTCTTCTTCAAGCTTCTCAACCTCTTCTTCTTTCTTCATTATCTGAGACTTCATGACTTCTTCTGTTCTTTTCGCTTCTTCAAGCTGAATTTTTAATGTGATTATTTCTTCTTCAAGTCATTTCTCTTCTTGACCAAACTCTGCCTCAAGCTGGTTTAGATAATTAGTTCTTTCCTTGAGATGATATGTCAATATCTTCTCTCTCATTTTTGCTTCTTCCTTATGTGCTTCTATGTTGGTTTCCAAACATTGCTTTTGATATTCAAGATTTTCTTCGATCTTTCTGGCTTCTTCTAGATGAGTTCTTAAGTTCTCGACGACTTGTTGGGCTTCTTAAAAAATGTGAACACTTTCTTTTTGTTTCATCAATTCTTTCTTGAGTGAATTGTTTTCTTATATTAGTTCATCTAAAGCACTAATCAATTCTTCTTCATAATTGTCTTCCTTTTCAATTAGTTTTTCTATCTTATTTCTTTCATGGCATTCTATTTCAAGATGTCCACGTTTTTCACAATTAAAACAAAACAACATACCTCTGGTGATTATGTACTCTTCATCTTCTGAATCTGCTTGACATGGTGAACATAATTCTTCTTGATTTGTATATGCATCTTCTTTGACATTTTCTGAATCTGTGATGGGTGAAGAATATATGTCATGTAACTTATCCCAAAGTTCTTTTGCTGATGAACATCTACCAACCTTTTCTCTTACCAGATTAGGTAATCCTTCCCATATGAAATCCATTGCTATTTTGTTATTCTTTTTCAATTCCTTCTTGGCTGCAGTCTTTTCCTTTTTGAACTATCATATCCTGTAACGAATTATAGCCAAATATAATGTCCAAGTGTATGTAACAATACTTTCGTCCTTATGCTCCACATCTCATAATTAAAATCATTTTGACCATTAAACATTGGTACTCCATTCTCAGAATAATCCATGATCTCCTTCTAGTGGTTAAATCTGTTTCGTGAAGGAACCGACTCTGATACCAATTGTTGGATTATTGAGAGGGGGTGAATCAGTAATAGAGCAATTTAATCCTTTTTAACTATATAATCCAAGTGTTATATCAATGTAGCATTATCATCCAATAACTGCAGAGTAAATAAGAAATGAAGAAATGAACAATCATACACATACACAGTACACCGATGTTTTACGTGGAAATCCAAAGCAGGAGAAAACCACATAACGATTTTTCTTATATGTCTTGAAGAATTACATTAATTGGAAGCACCAACTTCCTTTGTTTTTTAGCTGCAACTAGAAGGAGGCTCCAACTCCCTAGTTTCTCAGGCTACACCCTGAGGGAAGCTCCAACTCCCCAATTCTCTGGATACAACAAGAAGGATGCTACAACCCCCTATGTTCTCCAGCTACAACCAGAAGGTGGCTACAACCACATGTCCTTGCCCTGTCCAACCTCCCTGACGTATAAGTAGAATGATGGAACCATTGTCACACTATCACTGTGAGATATACTACTGTAAACCTATACCAATCAACTTGTAATCAACCTGTACCATAAACAAGTGCATCAACCATGCACCAACCTGTACAAAACCTGTACCATGAACAAGTGCATCATCCATGCACCAAACCTGTACAAAACCTGTACCATGAACAAGTGCATCAACCATGCAGTAAACTTGTACAAAACCTGTACCATGAACAAGTGCATCAACCATGCACCAAACATCCAAAAATAACCTTTCACAACAACATGTCCAAACAACCTATCTCATCAATATTATCAACCAAATCAGATCTACTCACCAAGATCAATCACCAAGACAACTCTCAAAGATGTGCATCAACCAACCACAACACAACAACTCATAATCATCACCAAGATCAATATGTGCTTCTAATAATATACTAGTACAAGTATGCTACATCATCCATAAACCATGTGTCAACAATACTACTAACAGGTGCTTCCAACCATGTACCAAGTATGTACCAATAATGTATCAACTACTCATCAACTATGACTCATCAAGATGTACCAACATCATCAACTATACACCTCATGTATGTGTCAACTCATTAACTACTTGTCTCAACCAATTACCCAACATGTACCTTAACCAAAAACCCTCATCAATTTCATCATCCAAATATGATTTGTAACTCTATAATAGACCTAGTGTATATGATCACATACATGCAAACCTTCCTTAACTTTCACAACAAGAGACTAGCATTTTCATCAAACTTTTCTTTAGTCTCACATTACTAGTTTGGGATTAGTCAACAACCCTAACTTGAAATAATCATAACTATGTACTTGTAATGAATAAAGATCTGAAAATAATAGACAATGTTCTTCAGTTTGTTTAATGTAATTCCTCCAGGTGTCACTACTTGGAACCTATCAGAAGAGGAGTTATAGCAAAAATGACATACCTTGCTGAATTCTGACTTATGCTAGAGAGCGACCTTGTAGAGCGTGCCCCGCACAAAATATTTGTTGAATGGATATGAAAATGTTACACAGAATACTACAGATTGTAATATAACCAAAACACTTGGTCTTATGGAATTTGGATCTGTTATGAAGAAGTTATGATTTTTTTACCCGAAACACATGTTTTAGACTAGTTTCAGGACTAGCCATAAACCCTATTTTCCATGGAGTGTAAATCCAAAAATACAACGACCCACAAGATGAAATTTTTACCAAAGATACTTGGATTTGTTTCTTCAATTGCCTATCAATTTCATGGTCTGAATCATTCTGGAAAAAACGTTATTGCGAAAATGGTGAGATGACCTGTAAATAACATACCTTAGAAAGCATCGTCAAAAGAATTTATCCTCCCTTGAATTCCGGCCTTCTTTTCTTCACCTTCCCTCTGAAATTCGGCTTAGATATCCTTTGGTTACCTTAGTCACCTATAGATATTCAATATGCTCAAGTGTGATATAAAATGAGAGAGCTTTGCCTCTTATTTATACTCTCCAAATATCTTCCTTAGAAGCATCTTCTAGGTCACTTAACCCATTTCTAGGTCACTTAACCCATTCATAGGCCACTTAACCTATTTTCCTCATTTTTAAGGTTAACCACTTTCCATAATTAGAAATTTCTCCATTACTTTATCATTTAAATATTCCTCCTTGTCTTTGTCACCTCACTTTATCATTTAAATAATCTTCTTTGATTTTGTCACTTCACTTTATTATTTAAATAATCCTTCTTGAATTTGTCACTTTACTTTGTCATTTAAATAATAATTTCTTCTTTGCAAGCTCTTTGACTTCTTTGACCTGTTGGGGCTTCAAGCCAACATATGAGGGTCCTCAAACTTCCTAAGACCATAACTCTCAAACCGTGAGGAGTTATGTGACGTTCCACATGCCACCAGAAATGGCATGACATGTACTATCCATATAGAATAGTAATGCCTTCAAATATATCAAAACGCATACCATTATTCATCAAACAAACTTGGGTCCATTACCCAAACCTGGGTTCTCCAACTTCTCATGGACATAATTCTCTAACCGTGAGGAGTCATGTGACGTTCCACATACCACCAGAAATGGAATGAAATGTACTATCCATATAGAATAGTCTTACCTTCAAATATATTAAAACCCATACCATTATACATGAAACAACCTTGGTTCCATTACCTAAACCTTTGTGCTACCAAAATTTGCTACCAGACGTTCTCCAAGGGTTGACATCAATCACTAAGGGTTGACATCAATCTACAATATCACTCTCCAATAGTTGACATCAATGACAACCAACAATACATACCAACTATCCATCAACCTAAGCCAACTGTCTGACAGTATCAAACGCCCCAAACGAAGATCGTATGAAAAATTTACACCCTCTGGAAGTTGACATATCAACTACTCCCATCGGGGCCTGCAAACCTTTTGGCCTTTCATCTTCAGGGGTTAGGGTTTTGGATTTTATTTATGTTAAGGCCTTTAGAACCTCATTGTAAAAATCATCTTCTTGCGAATGAGCGTAGCCTTCACATCTCTTTTCAGAGATAAGCTACCACCATTCTAGTGAGTTCATTCACTTTGTATTTTACAATTCTCTACATTTTTCTCATTAATAGAAAATGTGTATTATTGTATCTTTGTGTTCATTGTTATATCTCTTCTATATATCTGTTATATTCTTGTATCTCTGTTACATCTCTGTGTATTTCCTTGTTATATTTCCTCCATTTCATTCTAAAAATAATCTAGATCAGTGGTATCAGAGCAAACTGCTCCTTGTTGTTTCTTAGTGCATGTCCCTGACGAGGTGATGGTATAAAGAGTTGGGTTTCAAGCTAGTTTCTCTTGAGAACAACCAACCCAAGCGACTTCCCATGGCGGAAGAAATGTTAAATGTAGGAATAGAATATTCTATCAATTTATTGCTTGAGGAAGCCCTCATGCGACAGAGGGATGAAATGATGGAAATTTTTTCCCAAATCCTTCAATGCCTGTCAATAACAACAGATGCGTCTTAATTAAGCAACCACTTTGGAGGAACCACTCCTTTCAAGCTACAAGTTAATTTTGATATTCCCATATTCGAAGGTCAGATAAATGTAGATGCTATAGAAAAATGGTTAAATATGCTAGAAGGTTATTTCTTTGTGCATAATTTCTCCAACAGGGAAAGATCACCTTCACGCTCCTTAAGTCTCTCCCCCATGTCAAACATTGGTGGGGAACTTACTATGAGCAAATTTCCATATAGGAGTCTAGAATGTTCGAGGATGAACCCAGTTGGGAATATTTCGTAGATGTCATTAAGGAAAAATATTACCCTGTTGGAAACTATGAAGACCAATACATGAGATGGACCACGCTGCATCAAGAGAGGGGCCAAATAGTGTCGGAGTTCACAAATACCTTCCATACCTTATGCGCCAAGCTGGGTATCAAAGATTCCAAGTGACATATAGTTCTGAAATATCGCAAGGCTCTACACTAGTACATCCAATCCGAAATGGATTTTCTGGACATCTCATCACTGGGTGCGGCTTATCGATATCCCGTCAAAATTGAGCAAAAATTTAAGCAAAAAAATAAGCAAGATCTAGGGTATGCAAATCTGCAACAACTGAAGTATGGTAAAGGAAACCCTAACTCACAGAAAAACCAAACTCAAGACAACCAGTCCAATCCATAGGAAAAGAAGGGTAATGAGAAGAAGAAGAAGGACACTAGAAAGTGGTGTGACTTCCACAAAATCCCTTGGCACAACATCGATGAATGTCGCTCAAAAACAATATTGGTGGCCGAGTTATGACTAATGTACCGAAAAAATAGTGCCACAAAGTAATCTCTCATATCGCAAAGTTAATCCTCTTCATAATCTACTCAAAAGGCGAGAATAAGGACACTGCAACCACTGCATCCTCGGCCCAAGATCTTTCTATCCAACAAAAGAAGTTTGAGAATATTGTAGAAGAGTACAAAGGTATTCTTGTTGCACCTATGGGGGTTCCTCCACACTGCCCAGTCAATCAAAGTAGTAACAAAGCCCTTCATGTTGCATAGTCACCGACAGATTCCTCCCACACTTAGGTAGATCATGCAACTATATTGGTCGAACGGATCCAACCCCTCTAATGACAGGTTCGTGACAACCTTCAACAAGCCAAGCATGACAACTTCTCCAACAAGGCAAGGAGCTCACGAAGGTTCAGATTCAGTAAAAGCTTGCCCATCTCCCACGAGAACTTCACGCAATGGGGACCATTGATTCCTAAGGGGGAAGGATTGATCCAGATGGATATCAGTGGCCACCCACCTATTCCATTGGCTTAAAGAACAATTTTCCATTTTGGTAGTTTTTTTTTACAGTTTTTCGAATCCCAAACTTCCGGGGCTGTTTTGAGGCCCTAAACGACATTTTGTTTTGGACTTTTGGGGGAGCCAGAAGATGCTAGAAACAAAACTTAAACTCCAATGGAAGTTTTACTTCTCGTATAGACCTTTTCGACGAGTTATCAAATGCCCCAAACAAAGATCATATGCAAAATTTATGCCCTCGAGAAGTTGACGTATCAACTACCCCCATCGAGGCCCACAAACCTTTTGTCCTTTCATCTTCCAGGGTTAGGGTTTTGGCTTTTCATTATGTTAAAATGGCAACCTCATTGTAAACACCATATTCTTATGAATGAGTGTAGCAGTGACATCTCTTCTCAGAGATAAGCTGCCACCATTCTAGCGAGTCCATTCACTTTGTATTTTACAGTTTTGTAGATTTCGCTCATTAATAGAAATTGTGTATTACTGTATCTCTATGTTTATTGTTATATATCTGTTATATTCTTGTATCTATGTTGCATCTCTATGTATTTCCTTGTTATATTTCCACCTTCATTTCGTTCTCAAAATAATCAGGATCACTCTTGAAATTGTTGATTGTATAAAATAGTTGCAAAATCCCCATGAGCCATCAAACTATACATTATGAGACAAAGATGATGGGAATTAGTGCCTTGTTAGTGCCTTCCTTAAGGTAGCAGGGACTATTGTAAATGAATTTTCTCCACTTGTATTATTCTATGCGTAAACCGATGCATAATCATCATAAGTCTTAACTTGAAGATATTAAGTACTTTTTCTAGTCCAAGAAGTTCTCTTAATTTGTGTACATCACTTTACAAAAACCAATGAGAAACTAGCTCGTCTTATTTGGCCTCAGATTGAATCAAGAGATGAGGCAAAAGGCTTAAACTTAGGAAACAAGATATGTATTTATGTGAGATACATAACAAGGTGGATTCATGTTAACTTTCAAGTTAGCATTAATTCCAAACATTAAATGTTTGGGCACTCATAGTTCATAACTAGTTTATAACCCATAGTCCATAATCGATTACAATGTCCAAAGGCGGTGGTAGTGGCTTTGGTGTCTTGTGGCAGCCATTGAGTTGCCAATTACCCTCCACTTCCAGTTGGACACTTTCATGCAAATTTCTTCTAGTCTTTTGTGTGTATTTCTGCAGGCACTTCCCTCCCTTGTCGAGCAACAACGACATAGAATCCAATTTTATCATTCTCAATTTTGTGGCTAGTGGTAGTCAATTTGCTATATTTTCTTTTGGGTCTCGATCTTGAAAAAACTCTACCTTTTGATATGCCGCTACTACTTCTGGAGTTGGATATGAAATGGGTTGGAACGTCTCTCAAATAGGAGGGGGTGCTCAATTATGTACTCCTTCTTAAATAGGTGGGTCATCAACTCGTTTTTGCTTCCTTAGGCATTGATGAAGAAGTCGTTGTCTTTGATGGCTACAAGGATTGTGGGGGATTCGAACTGTTAAGCATTTATGCTCATGAAGGTGTGAACTGATCCATTTTGCCCTAGTCTTTCTGTTGATATGATATTTTTTTCCACCTATAATGGTCCTAATAACTAACTTACACTTCATACCTTAGTCTCTTATTATTGAAAGATAGATATTATTTTTACATAACAATAGGAAGAGGAAAATAAACTAGTGGAATGATTGAACCTGTATTGTTTTAATGAAAAACCCAATAAATCAACCAAGGGATATGTGGGATTAGGGTTAGCTTACCTTTACCATACATACATCCTTTCTCGCACTAAGTTCTCTCCCTCCTTTCCCTTCCTTTCAGAAGCAATTACTCTCGAATGGTGTGAGTGACCCACAGTTTGAACATTGACAAGGCTTTTCTAGACACTCGAGGTAAGCCTCATCTAAATAATTCTATTTTCTTTCTATTGCCATGGGGTTTTGTTCTGCTTATAATGGTCCTAAGAACCAACTTACACTTCATACCTAGTCTCTTGTTCTTGAAATATAGATATTAGTTTTACATAACAACATGAGGAAGAGAATAAACCAGTGGAATGATTGAACTCATATTTTTTAATGAAAACCTGATAAATCAGCCAAGGGATAGCTGAGATTAGGGTTAGCTTGCCTTTTCCATACAAGCGCTCATTCTCATGTTGAGTTCTCTCCCTCCTTTCCCTTCCTTTCAGAAGTGAGCCACGGTTTGAACATTGACAAGGCTTCACCAGAAACTCGAGGTAAGCCTCCTCTAAATAATTTTGTTTGAATTTTTTTTCTTTAAAATTTGGTTGTTGATATAGCCAAGCTCAAGTCTCAAATATAACATGTGCTACTGACCTGATATATCTTATTATCTTCACTTGGATTTGACTGCTCTTGTCCTACTTAGCTTTGTGCATGTCCTTAGTGAATTGCTTGCTTTATCTAACTATGCTTTTCCGGCTTGTTCCCGTTTATCTCAATAAATAACTACACACATATATATCTCCCCTCTTTGAATTAGAGTTGAAGAGAGTTATGGATGCATGCATGAGTGGGGATTTCTGTATGTTTTATATGAAGTGCAAGCAGAAGTGAGGGGGTAGGTGTACATTTGAGAAAGGAACTTGGGATGGAACCCTTCCCTTTTAGTTCAACTATTACACTATTGAGGAATTCCTTAGCTACTGACTAAGGCTCATCGTTGAGAAAAATGAAAAGCAAAGGGGCTTGGAAAAGCACCAAAAGGTTGATAAATATGAGAGATGGCTCACTCGTTGTTCGAGAAATTATTTCATGAGAGAGAGAGAGAGAGAGAGAGAGAGAGAGAGAGAGAGAGAGAGGATGGGACTAAAAATCATTTCTAGATGGATGATAGAAGAACTAGATAGAAACCATAAACTATCAATGGATATTATCAGGGAATAAAGATGGCTAATCTCTCCAGAACCCCAACAAAAAGTGACAACCTAAGAACAATAATAGGCCTTCAAACAGATCTACATTACCTTAACCTTAATTCCACTTACAACATGCCTTTGAATGGACTTATTAGAACTCTCGCTGCGCATCATAACTCATAGGATATCTTTCCTATCATGTGCTTAATCTATAAGGTCCAATGAGACGAATGGACAAAATGACACCACTTCCTTCCATTTGATCTACATAGTTATGTAGGTAATGAGCAAAGAAACCTTGATTTGACTCGAGAATCCGATCCACAACCCTTCCCCATTCATGGCTTGGAGAATGAACAAGCCTCCTCATTTTCTGAACTAACGCTTGTTGTGTGCTCCTCGTTTACCCACCTTGGTTGCTTGCTTGATTTAAACATTTTTCGATTTATGCTGCTTTTCTAGATTTATTTGAATGAAATCACAAGGGGATGCAATGATGTAGATTATAATATGATGTGCCACTTTGGTTGCGAAATATTCCTTTTGGAGAGGCAAAGTTCGACAACCCCTACTTCCTTCCTTCCTCTCAAGTAACAAAGATCTGGTTGTCAACTACACTAGAATTATGATAGCACGACCTTTCAAACTTGAAGTTGCATTAATTAGATACTCCTTCTACATATTTGACCAAGCATCCCTCCTACCAAGTAGCCTAGTTTTTCTACTGCTTCACCCCTGGGCTTATAAACCACCTATCCAAAAAGGTGTTTGTATAACAAGCTCGAGATTATATATTGGGTAAACGATGAATTTGTATATTTAGGGCTTGTTTACTCGAGTGATTGTTGTTGATGAGTTGTTTCGGTGCATGGATTGGTGCCTGATTGTCGCACCTTAGAAAGTGGTCGCACCTTAGAAAGTGGCTTCAGAGCATTAGATAAATATTGATTTCAATTTGATAAACATTATCAAGCTCTACTAAATTCGATGTGGGTGCTACAATAAGAGCGTTTTTAAATGAAACATATAATGCAATGCCTATATGGAACATGGACAGTAAGAACGTGGAAGCCATGCAAACATTGACTAATTGCAAAGAACATAGCAAAGTAGGCGTCTTATACTTATTTGAAAATTGAAATTAATGTGGAGATCAACATAGTCTACGCATGTGACATGTGACAGATACATGGTTGAGCTATATCTTTTGTAACCATGTTGCCCACAAACCTAAAGACATATTTGCCAAATGACTTCATCCTAACGTAAATAATCCTTTTGAAATTATATTTTTTGCACTTAACTTATTATTATTAGTATATTGTGAATAACTTTTAAAAACACTCAAGAATATGATATAGTCATCACAAAATTATTTTTTTTTAAGACATTCTCCATAATTCAAAGCCTATAAATGTCTCATCACTAAGGCATATCATCAAATAATTCAATTCAAATTTCTTAAATCATTAACATTGATTAGTTGGCAATTGATATGACAATACTATGTCCTTCGAGTTAAAAAATCATGGCTTAAATCAATTGAATTTTTGGGTTTATGTTCTTGTAAGTTATTATTACTTTATTCTTGTAAGTTATTATTATTTTATTGAATTATATTATTTTTAAAATCATGGCTTAAATCAATTGAAATTTTTGGTTTTTGTTCTTGTAAGTTATTATTACTTTATTTTTGTAAGTTATTATTATTTTATTGAATTATATTATTTTTAAACTGTATTTATATTACTTTATTATATTGAAAGGAGTTAAATAAGTTAGATTTACCACATAAGAACTAAATAAACCCAATATAATATTAAATATCGAAATGATCTCCTAAAATTGATGTTGTTGCTTCATTAATAAACTTGAAATTTATATGAATGAAATTATATTAGTTATATCATATCTATAAATATTTTATTTTATTTTATAAGTTTTTGTATTTTAAAACATGATAATTTTTAATCGTTATTTAATTACATATAAATATAACCTTGTCACAATAGAAATAGCCACAAAGAGCTTCATAACATTTATATTAAGGAGTAGAAGTTTTACAATGTACATGCATATTTAAAGGTTTATTGTTTTTATTGGATTGTGGATTTTGATGATATTCTTGGAGCACGTCTTTACTATTTTATTACGAGACACAAATCACAAGTTGGGACTAAATATACCAACGTGCTTACATAAAATTATTTCTTATTTTATTAGGAGACATAAATTACAAGTTACAACGAGACACAAATCACAAGTTGCGACCAAATATACCAAACATGTTTACACAATTATTTCTTACTTTACTAGGCAACATAAATCACAAGTTACAATGAGACACAAATCACAAGTTGCGACCAAATATAACAAACATGCTTACATAAAATTATTTCTTACTTTACTAGGAGACAAAAATCACAAGTTACAACCAAACATATCTAACTTGCTTACATTAAATTCTTTCTTACTTAGAGGGAGGGGCTTGTTGCTTTGAAGCTCCCCTTGTTCTCTATGAGTTAATATTACTTGTTATAAGAACTTCATCGACAATCATTATAAATCATTTACCATTGTAAAAATCTCTCTTACACTATAATATTTTCATTTTACTATGTAAGTGATTTTAATGAAAAAAAATAAAAAAATAAAAATCAATGTGGTTGTTAATAATTTACACATAATTTTATAGAATGCAAATAAATTACATATTGCCAACAATTGATAATAAATCAATATAAAATAAAATTGAGTAGTTTTGACAAGCTCAAAAATGGATTTTAGTTCTGGTTGTCTGTTTAAATTGTTAACTATTATTGTTGAACTAGACTAGGAGGGGGAGAGGGGCCATGTCAATGTGTATAGTGTACAAAGACATTTTATTCAAGGAAATTGATCGACAATGGAAGGTAAATTGCTAGGTAAATTGGTATAGTGTTGGTGGAAGCAGGTTCCAAAGGTTGTTGAACTTGAAAGAAAATATGTGTACTTAATGCATAATTAGTAAAATTTGAGATTATAACTAATGAATCACCAAAAAAATTATTTCTATTTATGAATATTTTTTATTAGAATTTTGTCTCGAATACTTAGGTGTGATATTTACAAAAGATAAATTGTAGCCCTATATTATTAGTTGCTTTAGCAATTTATGAAATTATTTAGACTTTATTACTTATAATTTTGTAATCGTTTAAATAGTCTAAAGAGAAGTAGATACTCTATATGAACACCAAACCACACTAGTGCTTAGAACTATTGTTGGCTTATGTGGGCCTTTCCAATGGGCATGGAAAAGTTTTGGGCCCTTAACTTCAAGACAAAGTTTTTTGAAGGAAGGGTGTATATAATGGCCCATTCGAACTAGCCCTATTTGGTTTGCGAGATATGACTTTAGTACGAGCAAAGTTGATTATTGAACCTTGCGCCAAGCTTATTTGTTAAAATTTAAATACGCTAATGCTTATGTTGAGATGTCATCATGATTGCATATATATATAAGTTTCTTGAAGGAAGGGTGTATATAATGGCACATCCTAAATAGCCCTGCTTGGTTTGCGAGATATGACTTTAGTATGAGCAAAACTTATTATTGAACCCTGCACCAAGCTTCTTTCTTAAAACTTAAATATGCACCAAGCTTCTTTCTTAAAACTTAAATAAGATGTCATCATAATT
>ML787839.1:125159-137049 GCA_009831015.1 Picea engelmannii | reverse complement strand
TTTGGCTTTACATTAGTAAGGAGAGGCTTAAAGGAGAAGGTAAAAAATTGAAACCAATTCGATATGGTCCTTTCAAGATTATTGACAAGATTGGTAACAATGCCTTCTGTTTAGATTTGCCTCCTTATATGCAAATGTATGCAATTGTTAATGTTGAGAATTTGAAATTGTATGAGCCTCCTTTGATTGATGATCAAGGAGAGCATGTTCAGATTCCTTCAATAGATGATTTTTCCCCAGAATATCTTACAGAACTGCATGAAGACACAATCCTTGACAGGAGAATGAGAACTTCAAAACGAGGAAATGTGGAATATCTTCGAGTTGGTCTTAAAGGCACAAATCCAAGCAAAGCCAAGTGGATTGAGGTTGGAAAGGTGAGGGAGCTATACCCTCATCTTCAGATAGACTGAAAATAGTCTTTTGGAGGTCCAAAAGCTTTCCAATGGGGAGGTGTGATCCAGGGGATCAAATTTTGCTCAAAATTCAAAGTGCTCGGAATCGCTTCAAATCGAACAGGAGCATAGGCCTCGTCGTCACAAACCCAACACAACTCGTTTGGGTTCAAATGAACGTCGGATGAGAGATATATTGCGTTCTATTCAAAACGACCAACATGCAAAAAAATATGTGTTGACTGTACAGTCCGTATGGATGCTGACGTGGCAGACCGTACGACATGTGGCAGGGCCGTATGACATGTGGCAGGAAACCGTGTGGACAGTTGGTGTATGACGTGGCTTGTTTACAGTGAATGGGTTGACGACACATGGCATTATCATGGCGAATGATTTGGTTCCATGTGGCCCAGACATGGGCTGCCACGTGGCACCTTGTTATTGGTTGGTTGTATAAAATTTATATGGAGTTCACCGGACTTGACCCCGCGACCTCCACCCGCATGTAAAGTCTTTGCAAAGTCCACCAACCAACGCGCCATAACATGTTGCTTATTATATATATGGTTTAAAAAATATTTAAGTTTGAATTGTGTTCATTTCGGCGGGGGTCGGGCTGGGGCTTAGCCCCAGCCCATGGTTATAATTGGTAATACATATGACCGGTGGATTAAATGCGCGCGAATTCACATTTCAAACGGTTAAGCTGCGGTTATATTGTTATTGCATATGACCCGACCTCTATACAAACGCGTGTGAGTTTAAACGGTTAACACCCCATTCGTCGACACTTAGCGCATAACTATTTGCTTTGGGTCTTAGCCCTTTTTGTATTAGCGTGAGGTCAAGTGGTGGCCCATGTGCCCATGGGCCTTGGCAGTTAATGGCTAGCGCATAACCGTCCTACAGTTTGTACCAGTTGTGCAGTTGTGCCTGGTGCTGGGTTTTTCCACATTTATGCGCGTGGGGGCTAGGTTGAGGATGCAAGGGTGCATTTTGGTGATCCAGAGACAACAAGTTTGAAGGGGAACTTCCAGGAAGCCTATCTTCTTCAATTTTTGGCCAAATGAGGTGCCGAAAAAGCCCATCTAGGGGTTTTTAGACATTCTGAAGCCATTGGAGCCATCTATTTGGCATTTTGAGCATTGTAAAGCACATATTTGAGCACTTTGAACAAATAATACAAAAGATCCATTGGAAGTTGGACCAGGAGATGTAGCCCAAGAGAGGGGTGAACTCCTTTATCATTTGTTGTGTTATGTGTTTTCTATTCACTGTTTATTGTTTCTATTTATATGCATCTTGAATGAGTAATTTCTATAAAATTTGTGTTGCAAAATTGATCCATTTGCATTTTAACACATGAATTAAATCTTGCAAATATTTTCAAGAATACAAGTCTTCTTCGTTTTTAGATCACATACCCAACACGATTATGCCATGATAATGTTTTTGGTGCCATGATTAGCTAAAAGGGTATCCTTGCTACATAGATACTAGTGTTCAAATAGAAGTGCAAGAAATCAATGTTGTGAAATTGAGTAACTATTGTCATGGAATATATGCAAAATATTCAAGGACCTAAAGAAGATATCACGGGAAAGAATCAAATGGAGATTGAGTCTAATGGAAGGGGAAATGTTGAAATTCCTCCAAACATGTCAGGTGTAAGGTCTCCTATGACACCCCTTGAGTGTGTGCACTCCTTGGGAAAATTCAGTGACGAAACAGATGAAGAGCACAAAGAATAAGCATTTGGTTGGGAAAAAAAATACGTTTGGGTGTGAGCAGGAGCACCTTGTGCGCACGATGGTGGCGAGCGACACCAAGTGGGAACACACCTTACTTTCCTTCTAACGATTTACAGAGACCTAGGTTTTGTTTCGAAAAGGGTGGGGAAACTTGGGAGCATGCCCAAGGACTGGAACCATCTGCCCTCGACAACATGGGAACATGGGAGAGGTTGGATGACCCCGTCGACAAAGCCACGAGGAGTAAATATGATCAACGCAAGAGAACACACAAGGCAAGGGATGTGCACCCAAGGATGGGGCGAGCCAGTTCAAGATGTTGAAAATTTTTGGTATGCTCGTTTAACCATAGACAATGTCACATCATATTCACCCAACCATAGGCATTCACATATGCCACCCCTGAGCACACTAACCTTGACTTAGAATAATTTCGGCAAGCCTACTCTAGAACCAATAGATAAACCCTGGTTGCTAACTACAGCAACAACTCAATACAAGTAGAGCGCTCCTTCTCCAAGGGTAGCGCATAAGAGAGAGAGTCTCCATATCCACAGAACAAGTACCATACACAATTGTAGCAGTTGTGGCTGCACTACTCTCTCAAACTTGTGCCATACTTAGCAAGAATATCACCAAGAGTATCACCAAGAATGTCACCAAGAGAATTACCAAGAATATAACCAAGAGAATCACTTGATAAATTTAGAGAGAGACCAAGACCAAGAGATGACCGTACTCCCTTATTCCTCCTTGCAGTTGCAGTTACAGCTGCAACTGCAGCTCTCTATAAGACTTGCGCACTAATTGGGTATCCAAATGAGCTAAAACGTCCTCTATTTATATTAAACTGTCCAATGACTTTTTTGGCTGGGTCAACTTGACTTTCTGGTAATTATATTTTATGTTTATCTTTTTCCTGTGGAGTCAACTTGTATTTATGGAAGACAATATTCTAATATTATTTATTCTGTTAGCTGACTTGTCTTCTAGGGTTTCCACACATCTATTTAATGGTTCACTTGCTTCTAGAATATTCTATTCTAAGTCAAAGTTTACACATGGAGGTTAATTCCTCTCGTATCTACCAAAACATCAACACTCCCTCTTAGTTATGGAGGTATTAACTTAGATGTTCTTCATGTAGTGGTCTCAAACACATCCATCCATATCGCATGGCATGGGAAATACTCACATGGTATTGTAGACTAGTCTACATGTACCATCACCATATCCACAGAGGATATTCATAGTGCAACATGACTTCACCCCATGCATCCAAGGTCTGTGGGTATCTCTCGATAGCTACAACATGTCACTAGGACATCCACTACCATGCAATTATTCAATACTTGATCATGTGCACCCTCGGTCTTAGTGCCAGTCCTTTTTCATGATGGATGAGATCCACCAGACTCAGTGCCAACCCTTTTTCATGATGGATGAGATTTTTTCCATTTGTTCTCGGTGCCAGCCCTTTTTCATGTTGGATGAGACCCACCAGACTCAGTGCCAACCATTTTTCATGCTAGATGATATTTTTACATACTCAGTGCCAACCCTTTTTCATCATGGATAAGTTTCACCTGTCTCAGTGCCAACCCTTTTTCATGTTGGATGAGAACACTCAGTGTCAACCCTTTTTCATGCTGGATGAGTTCCACCTGTCTCAGTGCCAACCATTTTTCATGTTGGATGAGAACACTCCCTCTAAATAGGGACCACTCCAAGATTGTCCCTAAAGTACTCAAACTTCATCATCGACAACAACTTGGTAAACTCGTCCGCAACTTGATCCTTTATAGTCACGAAACTAGAGCCTCACTTTTCTTTTCTGCACCATATCCCTGATATAGTAATATCTGATCTCGATATGCTTCGACCTATCATAGACCACATGGTTCTCTGACGACTTCATGCAACTTTGGTTGTCACAAAAGATACATGTTGCCTCGAATTGGTATCAAACAATCATGTAATAAGCTTCTGAAGCCACATTAATTCGCCATAAGTTGAACATGCTGCCAAATATTCTTGGTAAAGGCCAAGCTCATCGGGAAACTATCAGATCTAGCATAACATGCCCTGGGTCCATGCTTAGGCCCGTACAAAGCCTTCTTTAATCTGTGGACGTGAGACTCCTTCTTATGTACCTTATGGTTTCTCTATGTATACTTCTTCTGACTTCTAGATCAAGAGTCTCATCATAGTATTCTCCCTTTTGCTAGGAGAATCCACTGAACACAAATCAAGCTTTGTACATATCTATGTTTCCATCAAAAACATGTTTGATCTTGTAGATCAATTTGGAAGTCACCATTGGCTTCCCTTCTGGTCTCAAGGAAAAATATCCATATTCCAGTCCTTCTGATTATCTTCCTCCTCTGTCACTGAAACTAGGGAATCTTCCGAGGAGGTATCATATCTCCTCGAAGCCTATGAAGCTTCGATCTAGCCTCCTCAACTCATGGCACTTGTTTGTTAGTATTGGGAAATGTTTCTCTCTCCCATTTGAATATGAGGAGGAAATACTTTCTGAATGAAAGTCTATAAGCCACTGAATCTTGTTGAGATCGGGCTCACTTTGAGTCTCTATAAACTCTGGAGCCATATACTCCCTCTGTATGTGATGATTTCTTATGGAGTCTCCTATGAATGGTCCTGAGGAGGCTGATCCTCCTTACTGGATTGTGAGGGTTGACTCCCTCTGAACTCTAGATCCTTCTGAGATGGTACTTGGTGGGGCCACCTGGCTCACCACTGGTGGAGCCATATGCTCCTCATGATATGGCTTGTCAATGCTATATGGATTTTCATCTTGAAAAGTGTCATGAGACCATGCAGGTCTCTTCCTAGTTACTGCAATGATTTTGGGTAGCCCCTTCTGGCTCTACTAACTCTTCTTGATGATCTGAAGAATGATCAACTGCACTAGAGGGATTTGTCCGATCATCTTTGGATCCTTCTTCTCCTTACAATCAATATCCATATGAGATACTATGTATCTCGCAAAAGTACCTATCTATGTCTTCTTCTTTTTTGGTACATGGATGTATACGACCGTGTATACAACATCTTATCTAGATAGCATGCTCCATGTCTCAAATTAGAGATCATCTAATATGTTGTCTCCTGCAACCGTCACTACAACTTCCCTCAGAGTTATCACCTGTGACATAACCAGAAGAAGGACAACAAAGGGAAAAATAGTAGACAAGAATAATACTCTTATAATAATAAAAACAAGAACGAGAACAATAATCACAATAGCTCCTTCTCAGAGCTATTTCTTGTGACCTTCCTGGAACAAGAACCAAAATAAAAAATAATAATAAGAAATATCTCCTAGAGGAGATGTTAGTTCATCTTGCAAGAATTTATATCAATAATACTCACATGTTGCCAAGTATTCATTGTATTTAGCAGTAATAGAACCTTTCAAGGATTATTGCCACAACTAGTAATGTATCAATTATCAAACTTGATTTGTACAAATTGGAAACTTATTAGTTTAATCAAACTAGAGCCTAGAGTCTTATATTCAAGAATGAGTGTCATTGATTTTCTTCTGAGTCTCCTTCACTCAATATGACAAGTATTCTCTTCAACCTGTCCCTTGTACTTAAGACAATATGATTTCTGGAGTGCGTTGTTCCTATGAATGTGTTGAATCTGAGATCCATCTCGATCTACGATTGTTGCTTGGACTAGAGATACCTTCTCCTGCAATCACACTCAAAATAGTGATATATTTTAAACATATCTAAGTATGTACTTCTGACAACAACGATAGACGGTGGCACCATCTGACAAGCAACGATGAACCCTAAAACTTCAAAGTGGTCCAACTTGCAATCTAAAGGTAACTGGAGATGCGCTAGGGTAAGGAGGACTAGAACAACCAAATATTAGGCCCAATGTTTCACATAAATGTTATTACAACTTGTTCTATCACTGCAACTGTTTCTGCAACGAGTACTGCAACTGGTGCTGCAACTGGCACTGCAACTGGTGCTGCAACTAGCACTACAAACCTAGGGTTTTTATGAGAAAACCTAATATCTCAACTTCAGAAATTTGCAAATATGATCCGAGGAACATATGCACCCTACCTAGGAGACCTTCTTAGTGAGTTCAGTAAGTGATCAATGAGCTTGGCAATGGGGGAAACTGAGGATCTTCCTTCCAGTGGTTAGACTGTTACGAAGGAAACCAACTTTAACTCCATGTTGAAAATTTTTGGTATGCTTGTTTAACCATAGACAATGTCACATCATTGTCACCCAACCATAGGCATTCACATATTCCACCCCCGAGCACACTAAACTTTACTTAGAATAATTCTGGAAAGCCTACTCTAGAACCAACAGATAAACCTTAGCTGCTAACTGCAACAACAACTCAAGACAAGTAGAACGCTCCTTATCCAAGGGTAGCACACAAGAGAGAAAGTCTCATATCCACATAACAAGTACCATACACAACTGCAACAATTGTTGCTGCACTACTCTCTCAAACTTGCACCATACTTGGAAATAATATCACCAAGAGTATCACCAAGAATTTCACCAAGAGAATCACCAAGAACATCACCAATAGAATCACTTGATAGCTCTAAAGAGACACCCAAACCAAGAGATGACCATAAACCCTTATTCCTCCTTGAAGTTGCAGTTGCAACTGCAACTAAAGCTCTCCATAAGACTTGCACACTGACTGGGTATCCAAATGAGCTAAAACATCCTCTATTTATATTAAAACGTCTAGTGACTTTTCTGGCTAGGCCGAATGACTTTCTGGTAATTATATTCTTTGTTTATCTTTTTCCTGTGGAGCCGACTTGTATTTCTAGAAGAGAAAATTATAATATTATTTATCCTGCTAGCCGACTTGTCTTCTAGGGTTTCCACACATCTGCTTAATGGTTCACTTACTTCCAGAATATTCTATTCCAAGTCAAAGGTTACACGTGGAGGTTAATACCTCCTGTAGCTACCAAAACATCAAAAATCCCTCTTAGTTAGGGAGGTATTAACTAAGATGTTCTTCATGTAGTGGTCTCAAACACATCCATCCATCTCACATGGCATGGGAAATACTCACATCATCTTGCAGACCAATCTACAGGTAGCATCACCATATCCACACAGGATCTCCATAGTGAAACATGACTTCACCCCATGCATCCAAGCTCCATGGGTAGCTCTCAATAGATACAACATGTCTCGAGGAAATACACTACCCTGCAATGCATGAGTACCTGATCATTTGCACCCTTGGTTTGAGTGCCATCCCTTTTGTATGTTGGATGAGATCCACCAGACTAAGTGCAAGCCCTTTTTCATGTTGGATGAGATTTTTTTCCATTTGTTCTTAGTGTCATCCCTTTTTCATGCTGGATGAGACCCACGAGACTTAGTGCCAACCATTTTTCATGTTGGATGAGATTTTTACATACTCAGTGCCAACCCTTTTTCATATTGGTTGAGTTCCACCTATCTCAGAGCTAGCTCTTTTTCATGTTGGATGAGAACACTCAGTGTCATCCCTTTTTCATGCTGGATGAGTTCCACCTGTCTCAGTGCCAACCCTTTTTCATTCCATATGAGAACACTCCCTCTGAAGAGGGACCACACCAAGCTTGTCCCTGAAGTACTAAAACTTCATCCTCAACAACAGCTTGGTAAACTCGTCCACAACCTGATCCTATGTAGTCACGAAACTAGAGCCTCATTGCTCCCTTCTACACCATATCCATGATAGAATAATATTTGATCTCAATATGCTTTGACCTTTCATAGACGACATGGTTCTCCAACAACTTCATGAAAATCTGGTTGTCACAAATGATCCGAAAATAGAAGGCTGACTTGTTATGCTATGCAATCACCCCTACTTCATTAAAATAAACTTTACAGGACCTTGCTTCATGTGTTAAAATATGCAATATAAACTTATGTGCCAAGTTTATGTATCTTCTTGTAAATGCTTATGTGTGAGGAAATGTTCTTTTAGATGGTTAAATATGTACTTGAAATAAATACACAACAACACAACTTGCAGCAAATAAACCATCAAACTCACAACAAGAACAAGATGATAAAGGAGTTCACCCCCCTCCGGGCTACATCTCCTTGAGCCTCCATAATGGACTTGGCTCTCTGGGATTAATTAGTCAAAAGTTCTTTTACAATCTGCTGCTCAACTCCAATGGAAAAAAAAACTGTACCATTGAGATCAGAACACATAAAAACCCCAAAAATGACTAATAGAACTCTGAAAATGAATCATGGCTCATCCGGGCATGACCTCTTCTACATGTGGCCATAAGCTTCTCTTTGAAAAAAACACTTGTAAAAGTCCTCAAAAATCTCTGAAACCTGTCCCAATGTGTTCAAAGCATATCAATTAGCCAAAAATGATTATTCAATCATAGAAAACAAACACAGGCTCACCAAACCATGTCCTCCATCAAAGGGGGCTTCAAGCTCCGTGGAGCTTCCTGGAACTTCAATGGTGAAAATCTTGCAGAAGAAGTATTCAAATGGCCTTGAAAATGGCACCAATGGATCCAACACGTCCAAAAACCCCTAACTGGGCTTTTACGGCACCTCAATCGACCAAACGATGAAGAAGTTAGACCTCCTCCATAATCCTCCTTCAAGCTTTGCTGGAACTGGTTCTACAAAACGCACCTCTGTGTGCATGAACCTGGAACACGCTCCAAAACGCACGTTTAAACCCAACACCGAGCGGTTTCGAATAACTGTGCAACCTGTAGGACGGTTAGGGCGCCTCCAGCCCCCAACCGCCTAACACTTGGTCACCTGGGTCATACGACCTCGGGCTATGGACAAAAGGGCTAACGGATACAACTGTCCCGCATAACCGTTGTAACCAATCTTTAAACCGTGCGCTCCAACTGTGTTACATGGAATGGCATTACAACCTTGGGTTTTAACCAAACTGCGCGTACAAAACAATACACGGTCATATATAATATACATTGTAATATTGCAATACATTGCAATAAAATACAATGCAATGAAAATGCGCGCGCATGTTATAATATATGGTTTATGGTTTTAAAAACCCCGCATATATATGTTAACACAATAATCCACGGGCCATGTAACATAGACCCCGCGCGTTCAATATATAACATGGTCATATTATAATAAACATGCGACCATGGGCCGGGGCCTAGCCCCGACCCGACCCCCCGCCCAAATTACCATATGTTAAACATAAATAAAATGTTTCTCATAGCAATAATAAGCAACAAATGGTGGCCTATTGGCCGGGTGGTCGTGCGAAAGCGTTGTGCGTGGAGGAGGTCGCCAGTTCGAATCTATCCGGCGACATACAAAACTTTTGTATGCAAACCCAATAACCAATAAACGAGGGACACGTGGCGCCCATGGATTGGGCCACGTGCCCTCATACCATTCGCCACATAAATGACACGTGTCATCATGCTATTCGCCAACAATCGATCAACCAGCAGCTGCCACGTCATCGTCGTACGGTCCAGTCACCTGCTGCATCAGCCTGCCATGTCATCGCTGTACGGTCCAGTCACCTGCTGCGTCAGCCTGCCACGTCAGCCGACACGTAGGATGCTGACGTCATCCTGTGCCACGTGTCACCCTTCCAGTGGTGACACGTGTCACCTCCGAATTGGTCAACCGTACGCCCAAAAGTCCAAAAATGCCTGACACGTGTCACTCCCTGGAGCCACCACGTGTCCTGTACGGACCGGACACGTATGTTGTACGGTCCTGCCACGTGTCCTGTACGGACTTGACACGTGTCCTATACGGACTATACGGACAGGTACAGTCAACATCAAAATTTTTGCCTGTTTGGCTCGACGAACAGATCGCGATAACTTCTCCATACGGACTCTGTTTGAGAAAGTAAATATACCGCCGGAATCAGGAAGACGAGACGGACGCAATGGCATAGTTTTCGTCGCATTCCGAGCACTTTGAAAATTGAGAAAAATTTAGACCCCTGGTCCAGATTTTGATCACACCTTCCCACTGAAAGGCTTTTCGACCCACAAAAGCTTATATGTCTGCTTTCAAGTTATATCAAAATCTTTTCGACAATCACCTGAATACTCTGACATGCTATGCACTGCAACTGGCTATGTCCCTCAACCACTGTTCTCTGGCTGCTGCTTACCCACTGCTCTCTCTGTGCTTGGAAGACTGCCAACCTTCCCACTGAGAATCAAGTCCCTCTTCGAACTTTTGGCGTCAACAAAATCAGCTCTCCAATGGCTGCAAAAACCTTCCTGGGACATCTTGTCACAAGCCAAGAAAACCATCAATCTTGAAAACAAATCATACAAGATTGAAAATGATGCCAACAAAAATCTTTTGTTCTTCAAACAAACTGTCACATCTCATACTTTATCAAAGCACATGGCGTTTTCAAAATCAACTTTCAAGTCAATAAACACCATCGACTAAACACAAGTCGAATAATACGATCGACACAACATAGTCGTCAGAAAATCATCAACACCAGTCGAGACTCATTCGAAACATCATATTGACCTTCCCATAAATGCACACATAACGCTGAAAGTGCATTTACAATCAAAAAAACGTAAGCGTTACTTGCTTAAGAAATCCAACCATTTCTTACCAAACCAACTAAACGGTGACTTTTTCTGCTGGACATCGTCCTCTTGTGAATCATCTGATCTCACATCGATGATGGAATCTCCACTTCCATTCTTGCCAATCTTCTTATCCAACTGCTTCTGAGGCTGTGGACGAATAGTTGGATGCAACGTCCAACATTGGTCAACAAGATGACCCCGCTTCTGACAATGAGTGCAAACCTTTTGCATCCTCCTTTCACGCTGTCTTTTCTTAGAAAGTTTCCTGAAAGTGACCAACCTTTTCCAACACTTTGAAACATGATGGTTAAACAAACCACAATATGTACAAGGATTCTTTCTTCCAAATTTATCATGCTTAACATAATCAAAAGCAACTGAATGATAAGCAGAATTATACCTTGAACATTCACCTTTATCGCCTCTGTGAGGAGGTGAAGCTGAAGAGTTACAAGCTCTCCTTTGAAGACCATCAATAGTGTTCTTGTCCTCATCACTGTCACAACTACATTTGCATTCATCTTGAACACAAGCCTTGCATGCTGAAGGGATCGAACTTTCAACAAAAGTTCTTGAACTTTCACCTTTAAAGCCTTCCCGAGGAGGTGAACTTGAAACAAAGTTTATCCTTGGAACTTTTTCCCTTGTCTCCTCGACTTTGGAATTTGCCCCATTCATTCGTTCATATCCAAGACCACAATACTTAGGTCTTTCTTCAACAACAATAGGCTTAATAATGCCTTGTGCATGCTTACCCAAACCTTTACCTTCATAGCCCATTTTAAACAACAACTTGGACCCTATTCCTCTTGTGTGACTTTCAAAACCACAAAAACATTCATCTTGAGAGGAATTAGAAGATAAACTAACACTGCATACCTTATGTTCATGCATGTACTTGGTAAGGGTTTCCTTTGACTCATGGAGTTGAATCTCCATCTCATGCAACCTTTGCAAAAGCTAGTCTTTCTCCTGCTTCATGGCCATCAACTGCTCTTCAAGGGCAATGTTCTTATTCCTGTCTTCACACATCTCTTTCATCAAATCTCTCATGATTATAATTTCTTCTTTAGATAATGAAAATGTATGAGAACTATCAATACTTG
>ML787839.1:80394-124815 GCA_009831015.1 Picea engelmannii | reverse complement strand
ACTCACAACAAGAACAAGATGATAAAGGAGTTCACCCCCCTCCGGGCTACATCTCCTTGAGCCTCCATAATGGACTTGGCTCTCTGGGATTAATTAGTCAAAAGTTCTTTTACAAGTTGTTGCTCAACTCCAATGGAAAAACACACTGTACCATTGAGATCAGAACACATAAAAACCCCAAAAATGACTAATATAACTCTGAAAACGAATCATGGCTCATCCAGGCATGACCTCTTCTACATGTGGCCATAAGCTTCCCTGAGCTTCTCTTTGGCAAAAAAACTTGTAAAAGTCCTCAAAAACCTCTAAAACCTGTCTCAATGTGTTCAGAGCATATCAATTAGCCAAAAATGATTATTCAATCATAGAAAACAAACACAGGCTCACCAAACCATGTCCTCCATCAAAGGGGGCTTCAAGCTCCCTAGAGCTTCCTGGAACTTCAATGGTGAAAATATTGTAGAAGAAGTCTTCAAATGGCCTTGAAAACGACACCAATGGATCCAGCATGTCCAAAAACCCCTAGCTGGGCTTTTACGGCACCTCAATCGGCCAAACGATGAAGAAGTTAGACCTCCTCCATAATCCTCCTTCAAGCTTTGCTGGAACTGGTTCTACAAAACACACCTCTGTGTGCATGAACCTGGAACACACTCCAAAAAGCGCGTTTAAACCCAGCACCGAGCGGTTCCGAATAATCGTGCAAACTGTAGGACGGTTAGGGCGCCTCCAGCCCCCAACCGCCTAGCACTTGGTCACCTGGGTCATACGACCTCGGGCTATGGACAAAAGGGCTAACGGATACAACTGTCCCACATAACCGTTGTAACCAATCTTTAAACCACGCGCTCCAACTGTGTTACATGGAATGGCATTACAACCTTGGGTTTTAACCAAACCGCGCGTACAAAACAATACACGGTCATATATAATATACATTGTAATATTGCAATACATTGCAATAAAATACAATGCAATGAAAATGCGCGTGCATGTTATAATATATGGTTTATGGTTTTAAAAACCCCACATATATATGTTAACACAATAATCCACGGGCCATGTAACATAGACCCCGCACGTTCAATATATAACATGGTCATATTATAATAAACATGCGACCACGGGCCGGGGCCTAGCCCCGGCCCGACCCCCCGCCCAAATTACCATATGTTAAACATAAATAAAATGTTTCTCATAGCAATAACAAGCAACAAATGGTGGCCTATTGGCCGGGCGGTCGTGCGAAAGCGTTGTGCGTGGAGGAGGTCGCCGGTTCGAATCCATCCGATGACATACAAAACTTTTGTATGCAAACCCAATAACCAATAAACAAGGGACACGTGGCGCCCATGGATTGGGCCATGTGCCCTCATACCATTCGCCACATAAATGACACGTGTCATCACGCTATTCGCCAACAATCGATCAACCAGCAGCTGCCACGTCATCGCCGTACGGTCCAATCACCTGCTGCGTCAGCCTGCCACATCATCGTCGTACGGTCCAGTCACCTGCTGCGTCAGCCTGCCATGTCAGCCGACATGTAGGATGCTGACGTCATCCTGTGCCACGTGTCACCCTTCCAGTGGTGACACGTGTCACCTCCGAATTGGTCAACCGTACGCCCAAAAGTCCAAAAATACATGACATGTGTCACTCCCTGGAGCCGCCACGTGTCATGTACGAACCGGCCATGTATGTTGTACGGTCCTGCCACGTGTCTTGTACGGACTGTACGGACTTGACACGTGTCCTGTACGGACTGTACGAACAGGTACAGTCAGCATCAAAATTTTTGCCTGTTTGGCTCGGCGAACAGATCGTGATAACTTCTCCATACGGACTCCGTTTGAGAAAGTAAATATACCGCCAGAATCAAGAAGACGAGATGGACGCAATGGCATAGTTTTCGTCACATTCTGAGCACTTTGAAAATTGAGCAAAATTTAGACCCCTGGTCCAGATTTTGATCAACAAAAGATACAGGTCTCCTCCAACTTAGGATCAAACAATCATGTAATCAACTTCTGAAGCCACATTGCTTTGCCATAAACTGAACATGCTGCCACATATTCTTGGTAAATCCCAAGCTCATCAGGAAACTATCTGATTTTTCATAACATATCTCGGGTGCTTTCTTAGGCCCATACAAATCCTTCTTCAATATGCGGACATGAGACTCCTTCTTATGTATCTTATGGTTGCTCTATGTATACTTCTTCTGACTTCTGGAGAAAGTGTCTCATAATAGTCTTCTCCCTCTTGTTGGGAGAATTCTCTGGACACAAATCAAGCTTTGTACATCTCTATGTTGCCATCAACAACATGTTTGATCTTATAGATCAATTTGGAAGTCACCATTGGCTTCTCTTCTGTCCTCAAGGAAAAAGATCCATATTCCAGTCCTTCTTACTATCTTCCTCCTTTGTCATTGAAATTGGGGAATCTTCCTAGTAGATCTCATATCTCCTCGAAGCCTATGAAGCTTCAATCTAGCCTCCTCAACTCATGGCACCTATTTTTCAGTCTTGGAAAATGTTTCTCTCTCCCATATGAATCTGAGGAGAAAATAATTTCTAAATGAAAGTCTTTAAGCCACTGACTCTTGTTGAAATCAAGCTCACTCTGAGTCTCTATAAACTCTAGATCCATCTACTCCCTGAGTATGTGATGATTTCTTCTGAAGTCTCTCTTTGGAGCCATCTACTCCTTTTGTTTGTTCCACAAATGTTCTCTTTTATTCTCAAATGCATGGATGTATGCTTAAATAAGACTAAGTGTTAAATCGTGTTAACAATTTTCTAAGAATACAAGAGTTGTACTAGAGTAGGAGTGGGCCTCGTTAGTAGCCTAGAACAGAGTATGGGTATGCTCTAGGTGAAGAGGCATAGTCTATATGAAGTATTCTTGGTGTTCCAAGCAACCAAGTAAGAACTTTCACGGTGTTGCATGCCCTAAGGTGGTGAACGAACGTAAGATCTGAACAGGGATCCTGTGGGATCATGACATGTGGTATTAGAGCTTGTTTGGAGAATAGTTTGGTGCTCTTCACCACACTATCAACTTCATGATCGGTGGTCTCATAGCATATTTGTCTCTTCACCACTACTGCAATCAGAATAATTATGGGGGAGGGGTGCAATTGTTGGTGAAATAGTCTGGGTGCATGCTTGGTGAGGGTTCAATGAACCGACCCATCATAGAGGCAACATGAGCGAAGACTTGGTTGTTTGTGATGAAAGTGAAGGGTCGAGTCACATAAAAAAATTGTGACTTGTGAGTAGACCTGGGCACACCCCTTGAGAAGGCCAAGCACAATTTTTTTAGGGTGAACTGAGCACTTGGGAAAGGAAGATGAATGCAAAACTATCACAAAACTTGTTACAAACCCGATTGCAGAAGTAACCCAAAGAAAATTTTGAAGAAGTATTGAGACGAACTCTTGGGTGCCTTGGAAAAAACCTCCACAATTAAAGGCAAGATACTTGGAGGGGCATCCATGGTTGACAACAGTGACACCAAGAGGGAGCTCAAGACCAACGTATTGAAGGATCAAATTTCTATATTGGAGAATATTATCAAGTAGATGATAGACTTATTATGCCAACATGGTGAGAATGTTGACCAGATGGAGACTGAGTTTGACAAGATGAATCATGGGTTTAATCAATTCATTCGAGAGTGTTATATAATGATAGATGTGATGACAAGAACCTTGATCAACGACATTCATGATAGACTCAAGGTAGTGGAGGATGCACTTGGTGCAGACACATAGAGGTTGAAGGACCAAGATGACACCAACACATTGTTGAAACGAGCTTTGGCTAACAGAAAAAACTCTATTATCATGCCGATGAGGATCAAGATAAAGGAACCCGATCCATATGACGAAACTCACGACACTAAGTTACTTGGAAAAAAAAATTGGGACATTGAACAATACATGGAGTAGTTGAAGGAAAGTTTGGACGAATCCAAGGTGAACATTGCAACAATGTTCTTGATAGGAACCACTAAGCTTTGGTGGAGGAATTGAGTGGAAGACTTAGAAGCTGGGAGAGTCATTAAGAAGATAAAAAATTGGGTAGAGATGAATGCAGCCTTGAAGGCACAGTTTGGTTCGGGGAACCAAACATGGATCACAAGGAATCAATTGTTAACTAATACTCATGGATATGGGTCATATATTAATGACTTACTCTACGCAGTTAATCCTAAAAACGATATCTAAGGAATCATTTGTTGGCTCTCAAGCACGCTGGTAATATCCAAGCTTACATCAAGGAGTTCAGATGCTCATGTTGGAGATCAAAGACATGTCGAAAGAAGACAAAATATTCCACTTTATGAATGGTCTGCAACCTTGGGCACAAAGTGAGTTGCGACGACAGAATGTGCAAACTCTTGCAACAATAATCACCACAACATAGAAATTGTTGTACTTTCAATGTGAACCCAAGATAAATCCTAGGACGATGAGGAATCCCAAGGTGAGAAGCAACAACAATGGAAGGGGAAGAGGAAGGACAAAAGAATGAAAAATACATCCAAGGGAAGTGAAGACAATGCCAAGTAAACAGACACATTGAAAGAGAAGAAGCCAATTTCATGTTAGATTTTCCATCTATAGGAGTCTTACAAGTCTTAAACATTGTCATTGAGGGTGAATCCATAGAGAGCCAAGAGGAAGACGAGACAAAATTTTTCTATGTGCAGGCCGAAATCAATGGGAAGTCAGTGATAGCCATGGTGGACAATGGGGTTACTCATAAATTCTTGAGGGAATACATGGTGTTGAGGCTTGGATTGTAGCCCAAACCAATGCATACAAACATCAATACAACAACGAAAGTGTAGAGAGGGTCGTTGGTGTGGCCAAGGACATCTCGTTGAAGCTTGGTGACTGGTGCGGAAAAACGATTTTCACCATTGTCCCTATGGACAATTTTGAAGTTGTATTGGGACAGGAGTTAATGAGGAAGGAAAAGGAAACACATATTCCTCACATGAATATTTTGGCCATTTTCTCAAGAAAAACTACATGTTTGATTCCTACCATAAGGAGGAAGGAAGGAGGCACACAAATTTCTTCTTTGCAGATGGTTGTTGCAGACAACCAGAGTAGGAAACCTTGTGAAGACAAACTTGGATGATGTGGGGTTATAGTTGGTCGATCTAATGCAAATAACGAAAGGAAGATCGTGTCAGTGGAACAAAGGCTTTTCGATGTTGAAGAGATAGTTGGAGATTTGGTTAAGACAGTGGATGGCTTGGTTGATTTATGTCTGAAAGTTGACGAGTGGTAGCAAAGATCAAAGGAAGCCACAAATATGAGGATGTCGGAGCATTTAGTTGAACATGAGTAGAAACCATTCATGGACCAAGAAGATGTGAGGGAGACGCAACAACCTTGGTGGAAGAGGACCAAGGAAGAGGATGATTCCTCCTCTAGTAAACTTGGACATGGTGAATGGTTGAGTGTACCACTTCTTATGTACATAACATAGAAGTATAGTGACACTCCAATGATCACATTGGGATATATTGGAGATGAGGGAGATGGCCCAACTATTTATCCCCTTTCACCTTCAAAATAGACCGCAACATGTCAGCTCATTGTCTCAGAGGAGAGGCAGTGAGGCCAATGGGGAAGCTTGAGGAGGTGCCTTGGTGAAAACTATTGAGGACGCAGTGGGTGACTTGATATATTGGAGGAAACAAAGAGTTTCAAATGTGATGAGATTGCATACCAAAAAATATGTTTGAACGTGAATATGTGAGTTCTTGAGACATAGACATGATGATTGGACTAGCTACCAAATCACCTAAAGTCACAAGGGGATCCAACACACAAAAGCATGGGTAGACAAACCGAAGTATGACAACAATAGCAATTCAAAGAGAAGCGACACTTCGTAGACTTATCTAACTTCCTAAGGGGAATTTTCCTTTATGACAACAATTGAGGAGACAATATTTGTTGAGTGGTGAAAAGATCCAAATATGGGACAATGATGCCATGGAAATTGACGGATGTTGTTGGGCACCACAACAGCTTGGAGTGGGGGAGGATACAAGGCTCCCACAACACCCATCGAGTGTGTGTTCTCCTTAGGCAGATTTAACGATAGAACAGACGAAGAGCACAATGAAGAAGCGATCGATTGGGAGAACAAAGTTGTTTGGGTTTGAGTAGGAGAACCTTGGGCACATGATGGTGACGTGCGACACCAAGGGGGAACACACCTTACTTGCCTTAGAACAATTTATGGAGACTTGGGTTGTGTTTGGACAAGGGTGGGGAAACTTAGGAGCATGCCCAAGGAGTGGACTTGTCTACCCTTGACAACTTGGGCACACCAGAGAGGTTGGACAACCCCATTGTCACACCCACAAGGATTCATGACGATCAAAATGAGAGAACAGACAAGGAAAGGTGCACATGCCCAAGGATGGGGCACACTGGTTCAAGTGACATATCGGTTGATGGATGTGCAACTTTGGATGGGCACACTCGATCCATAGAGGGGATGCGACGAGTCATTTGAGTGTGGGCTCATGAAGGGGCTCAACACACCCAAGAGACATGACATTTTTCACAAGTGACCCTTGGAGTCCTTATAAGAGCAAGGGCGCACAACCAAGGAAGGCATAGAATATTGGAAAGGATTTGGAGAACAAGTATGAGGTAAGTCTAAAGCAACAAATTAAGGCAGAGTTGCCAAGATCGAAGACAAGTAGCCAAGAGTGGGAATCTCTGGGAGGTTTTGTGGAAGTCTGGAAATGTAGGTTTGTTGAAGGCATGTGTGAGGCAGAACTGAAATATATGTTAGCTTGGTAAAAGTCTGTGGAACGAAGGGACAACAAGTCCATGATTGTGGGAACATCTAAGGTGCATTGCAAGAGGTTGCGAAGATGTTTGTGACAGAGAGTCTTGGTGTGATGAATATGTTTATGAGTGTCTTGGTGAGGGGAGGCGAGTTGTGTGACTCTGCCAAAGTTGTAAATCAACACGGTAGTGCTCATATTGTAATTGTTTTGAAATAACAAAGACTTAGTTGGGTGTTAGGCACTATTTGTGCCTCATGCACTATTTCTTTGTTTGTCTTAGTTTGTTCTCTTGGATTCTCATATACATGGATGTATGCTTAAATAAGACTAAGTGTTAAATTGTGTTAACAATTGTCTAAGTATACAAGAGTTGCACTAGAGTACGAGTGTGACTCCCCAATAGCCTAGAACAGAGTATGGGTATGCTTTAGGTGAAGAGGCGTAGTCTAGATGAAGTATTCTTAGTGTGCTAAGAAACCAAGTAATAATTTCCATGGTGTCGCACACCCTCATGAGGTGAATGATCGTAAGATCTGAAGAGGTGTCTTGTGGGGTTGTGACAGTAGGGACCATGAAAATTTTGAGAGAATAACTTTAGATTTTTAAGGCAGAAAATGATAAGGTAGTCAAATATTAGGAGGAAAAAAATCAATTAAATGTTTCCCTATTGTGGAATTTGATAGAAATCCAAAGGAAAATGCATCAAAGATAGGTTTCAAGTAATGTTGGTTTGAGTTACTCAAATAAAAGGTCTCAAAGTACCAAGGATCAATCTCTAATGATGGGACATATACACCATTTGAACCATTTGACCAAGAAACAACTATCTTTGAAGATGAAATTAGTAGGAGTTCAAAATATTGTTTTCATAGGCGGAGGAAGAAAAGGCATTCCAAAGACTACTTACTGGGATAATTTATAAAAGTGAAAGAACTACTTTTGATGGTGAGGTGTAATCTGGGAAAGAAGTTGAGCTTGGATTCTTGAGATATGAACATACTTCCAAGTACATGTTTACTTTGGAAATATGAAGGCCATAATTTGAACGTTAAATCACTTATTTGGTGGGATCATTCTATATAGGTGAAGAAAAATAGTGACAGAAAAATTACATAGAAGTAGTTTAAAAGGTATTTTCAGCAGAAATATATTTCAAATAAATATTATGACAACAAGGTCAAAGAATTTCATGATTTGAAGCTAGGTTAGAGGACTATGGATGAGTACGTGAACAAATTCTTGGAGTTGTTAAGATATGTCAAGTATATCATGGAGGATAAGGTAGAAAATCGACACTTCTTAAGGAAGTTGCCTCAATCTTACAAGGATAGGATTGAATTTGATGAGCCTAAAAATATTAATGAGGCAATAAAAAACTAAATATTTTTATGAGTAGTAAAATAATAAACCAAAGATCAACAAGGCATGGAAGGAAACGAAGAAGGGGAAAAAATTGAAAAAATAAATAAAGGATTCAAACCTCATCCATATAGAAATCAACCAAGGAGTTTCCAAAAAATCTACCCAACACATAGTGGAAATAAACTAACTGAATCAGTGGGGAAGATGCCAAGAGAACCTATGAAATGTTGGGGATGTGGAGAAGATCATTTATTTAGGAATTGCCCCCATATATAGGAGAATACCATAAATGTTCACAATATTCAAGAGGTGACAACAGTCAATGATATAGCAAGGGCCATTCTAGAATTCATGCTACCTTGCAAGGTCAACAAGCATACCACCGAGCATCAATGGAATAATTTGAAGGTAATATTGCTAAACAAACTATTTCTATTTTTATTGACCTAGGATCTAGTCACAACTATATTGAACCTAATGTTGTTGAATTATGTGCTCTTCAAAAATGCAAGCATAACAAATCATAGTTAGTACAGTTGACTACAAGAGCTAAGAGAAAAGTGACTGAATTGATGGAGGTTTGTCCACTGGAAATTAATAGAATTTCCACATGGTAAAATTTGAGCATCTTTCCACTTGGTTCATACGATGTCTTGATTAGCGTGGAATGATTGGAAGCACATAAGGTAAAACTTGATTTCTACACCAAAACATTTAACTGTAGAGATGAGGATGGAAACCCAAGAATAGTGAAAGGTATACGAAATTCCATTTCCATAAGACAAATGTCATCCTAAGAGTTAAATAAGAGTTTTATAAAGGGATTTCAGTTGTATGCAATTCATGTGTTAAAATAAACATAAAGAAACGAACCAAAGTTGGAAGACTAATTGTTACAGAATATTTCCCCTACGAATAGGTGAAATTTCCCTTGGATATCTAGACCCCCATTGACCAAGACAGAAAAAAACAAAACAAATGTACACTAACATTCCTTTAGATCTATTCTTCATGTCTATGGATAGAGAAGATAGAAGAAATAAGTATGACTTACTCATTTTTCGACGGTTGTCCTTGCTATTCTCCAGTCTTTGTTCTTGTTTTCCATGTTGTGATCAAGATGAAGAAAGTCTACAAGGAACACAACAATACCTTCTACTTCTACAATATATAATTAGAAAATAAAATATATATCTATATAGACATACATGTATAAACAATAGTATGAAGGAAATAGGACAAGTTATATTAATGGAGAAACATGGTGAAGTACTTACAAACCAACCATAGACATTGCAACATCTCCTCGAAGCTCTCCATTCTAGCCTTTTCTTGAATGTCTTAGGATCAGAATGATTATACTTTTGATGGATTCCTCTCATGAGATAAAAGGTTTGACACTTTAAAATTGTTTCTCCCCCCGCCCCCCTTTTACCATGGAAATACCCTCAATATATAAATTCAGAGGCTTAACCACCATGAGATATTTTGGGAAACAGTTGAGGAATTTACTCCATAAGTTGGGGTTTTTCCTCTTGAGGTTTCCTAGGATGGATCCAAGTAGAGTGACTTGATTCCTTGACCCAAGCAACCTTGAATCTCCTCGAATCTAGACCTTAGAAAAATGTGGGATAGTTACAACCTCCTTTGACCACATCAATGCTCCCTCAGAACTGAACACAAAGAGTTGAAAACACTCCCTAATAACAAGAAGGGGAGTGTTGGTAAGGGTTCAACACTCCCTATACATGGGAAAGGGATCGTTGACCTTCAAAACCCTCCAAAAATGGTCAAAATTCCAAGTAAAAGCCATGTTTTCATCTTTCAAATGATGGCTTTCTTCCTCCAAAATGGCTTAGGGATTATGAAAAATGTTCTTTCATGGTTTCAAGGGGTTGTGACACTTAGTAAAGTGCATGAGACACTTAGTAAGGTGCATCTGACACTTGACGAAGTGAATGCGACACTTAGTAAAGTGCACACGACACTTGCAACACTTAGGTGTAAATAGGTGTGACATTTTGGTGTGTAACATATGCCCCCTAAAGTGTGAGGTCAGAAGAGAAATTGATGGTTGAAACACTTTACAAAATATTAATGCAAATGCACTGGAGCAGGAGAGCCTGGCAGAAGCTGCAAACAAACACCAAATAGTATATATGTATCATCCCCAAGACAAGAATACCTATGCTCAGAGTAAACACTATGAATCCATGAAAGTACTAACTAAGGATATGGCCACCAGAGATACAATGTGGATCCATACCTCCATGACTTGATTAATTTGTAGCCATGAAATAATACACAATGGATCTATGTGGCAATATATATCAGTGGGGTTGCAAGTAGGGTGAGTGTACTGGAATCCCCAAAATACTCAGATAATCTCCATTGCAGCCTGGATAAATCACATAAAAAATTGAACGCCCAACCCAGGGTCTTCATATCGATCCTGAAATAATACAATTCTAACCATGTCAATAGATGACTTGATGTCGATCATGGTAGAAACCACTTGACTACCGATCATTAATTTATACCTTTAAAAAGTGTGAGGGAAATCACCAATGATGAAAATGAATCCCAGGGTACCCTAATACATTCCAGTGAATGTGAATAAATGAGTTGAAGTTTAACATATATGGAATCATTCGATCAAAGGCCAATGGTGTAAACCTACTATTGAAGGAGAGGAAACTTGCCATTGAGGCATGCAGGCTCGAAGGTACTAACTGGTTTCTAAGTCTAATTACCAGATAATGTGTTGAAGTCAATCAGAACATACCCTTCGAAGGAAGGTTGTGATGTTTCCCCCATCATCGACATGAAACTAACACATGAAGGTGATAAAATATGACAGATCAAATGAGGACTGACTGACATGGGTAGGGATAATACTGCAAAATGATTGGTTTGAGGTGAAACTTCCCTTTAACATTGTGAGGCATGACAAGTGACTTGGAAACATTGACTCGACTGAGAGATAGAACAAAACATAGTGCGATGATCACCGAGGCACTCTTCAAGTGAGATGAAGGAGTACGAGGACTCATGAAATTGTTATGACTTAGAGACAAAAATATTATCCAATTGTAAGACGAGATGAAAACAAGTGCGAGACAAGCAAATTATCCAACAGTAAGATGAGACGCAAACATGTTCCATGTTCAAGGGCGAAAATAAATAGATGCCATGATGATTTCCAAAAACTTAACCCACTTCCTTTGATTCCCCCCCCCCGCCATGAATGGCGAGTACCTCTTTGTTTTTAACGAGCTTGAGGAGGATAAAATATGCTTAGTATAGCTCATCTTCGATGAGTCCCTCATCATATGTTTAAGGAACCTGAAGAAGGAGGGGTTCAATCTCGTATGGGTCCTTCAATGCATGTTTTATGAGTCCAAAGAAGGAAAACTTGATGGTCTTTTCATGTTTAGAGAGTCTAAGAAGATCTTAAATATGACTCCATGGATGTTCTTTTTCGTAAATTTAGTTCCCCAAGCCCGAAAAAGAGTAAAACAATACAAGGGAGAACTCTTCTAGTCATGATTGACTAGAGTGTACCTTTTTTGTAGTTAGTCTTACAAGGCCGAAAAAGGGGAAAACTACCAATCGAAAGACGACTCTTCATTGTTTAACGAGCTCAAGGAAAGAAAAATTATGCTCGTAGTCTGCTTCATTTTTTAACGAGCTTGAAACAAAGAATGAAACTGTGCTTGAAGTCCTCTGTTTCATTTTTTAACGAGCTTGACACAGAAACACAAATTTTTCTCGAAGTCGGTTTCATTTTTTAATGAGCTCAAAAAAGAGAATAAACTATGCTCGGTGTAATACCCATGAATGGGTCTCTTCGCAACATGATGTCCATAGGTTGGTACATTGATAGATACCTACTAGCGGGTTTTTTCCCAACATAGTGATCAAAGGTTGGTACTTTTCCCCCAACATCATTATAAGAAGTTGGTGGTTTAAGTTTAGTATGATTCCCAGAGGTTGGAGACATTCCCCCCAAGCTTCAGATCGTCCGTTGACTCTTCTTCTGCACTCATGTAGACTCTTGGATACTAATAGGGATAGGTTCACCATAGAGGGAGGAAGAAAGAGGATTACTTGAGACAAGTGGAGGAAAGGAAGGTTTAGGTACTAGACCTTGTGGAAGGCTAAGTGACATGATGTCACATAGTGTTTCAGTGGAATATGGGCTAGGTACTACCCAAGGATCGAACGATTCATATGATCGTCGCACCGTAGTCATAATCATATTTCACACGTCAACCTCATGTGGGGGATCATGGGGGTAAGGGAAAAAATCCCATGAGTGATGAATCCTTGAGGAGACCTACCCCCAAAATTTAATACTTAAGATCGGACTGTCCCAGGAAGGGGATATTATTCGCTGGGGAATTATGAATATTTGGGGTGCAATAATCAAGTTCGTTAACAGTCACAATTTTTCCTTGATGGGGAAATTGTAAAATGTGAAAAACTGAAGACATGACGATAGTCATTTCATAGAACCAATTGCGACCAAACAAATAATCTAGGGGCACGTCAACCACTTCAATGTCGACAAAAATGGTTTTTCCCTTTAACTCCACAACAAAATATTTTAAGAGTTCATAAGGTTGGAAACCACACCCATAAAACGCCTTAAGGGTGGTAGGAGGTTGGTTAAGTTTGAGAGAACCAATGGCTCTCCAGTAGGACAAAGACATGACACATGTGGAAGCTCCTTCATCCAAAACAATGTGATGGATGTTCTTCCCAACAACCATAGCTTGAATTTGGAAGGCCAGGTGATGGGAGAGCCTAGGTTTAAACTAGTCCATATTAAACATAATCATATTTGACGCCTCTGGATCCACAACTCCAATGGTTGATAACAAGGTTCTATGTTGACTTGGACAATTTTGTAGAACTTCTAATGTCGACATAACACAAGGTGATTGCGCCAAATATTCAACAATGTTGTAGTTTTGAGCAGTGCAGGCGCATGGATTGAAGATCGACTTTCGAATTGTGCCCTAGGATGAGCGCAACATTGAATCAACAACAAGCCTCTCGATCTGAAGAGGGGCAATGATCCAGATTATTTTCAAAATGAAATGAAATAAAATATATTACAATTAAATACTCATGAAAATTTCCAGAAACAGATAAGTACACAAATATTTGATTTCTATTAATGAAAGAATTGTAATGAGACTGTAAAAATACAGAGTGCAAGACTCGCTATAATGGTGGTAAATTTATCTCAGAGAAGAGATGTGACGACTACGCTCATTCGCAAGAAGATGATTACAATGAAGCTCTTAAGGCATTTTTATGATAAACATGAATGCCAAAACCCTAGACATCCAAAAACCTAACCCTGGGAGATGAAACACCAAAAGTCATGTGGGCCCGATTTGGGTAAGTTAGGACATTAACTTCTCGGGGTCGTAACTTTTGCATACGATCTCCGTTTTAGGCATGTGATAGCCCGTTGGAAAGGTATTTTTGATAAATATGCATTGTGACATCAAACTCTGACGTTGTCTATAGTTTGACTGTGGCAAGCCAAGAAAACGTTGTTTATAGCCCCAAAACGGCCCTAAAAGTACAACAAGATTTACTAACATGAAAAATTCCAAACTAAGCCAGTTGGAATAGGTGGGCAGCCACCAATATCCACCTGGATGTTGTGTAGGGATTTAGGAAAACCCCGTAAGATTAGAACCCAGAATTACAAAGAAATGTACCCATTACAGAGAAACATGCTGAAATGAAAATTGCCCAGATGAACCAGTTGGAATATGGAACAAGTGAGTGGCCACAAATATCCACTTGGATCAGGTGGAGGATGGAGGAGGAGTGGAACTGGATGGATTATCGGTAGCACCTCCATTAGCATGACTATCTGGAGGAGTGTCATAATTCTTAGCTCTAGTTGTTAAACTAATTGTCCCATTACACATAAGGACCTGAGCACTCGAGGAAGCATCCTCATGGTGAGGATGACATGTGTTGCCCCCTTGCGGAGGGGCAAGATTTTGTGCAACAATTTGTTGTTGCTAAGATGGAAAAGGGTTAGTTAACACTACAGGCTGGAAGGTACCTTTCAGAAATTTAGAAACTTTCTCACAATGAGGGAAGTATTTCATGTAGTGGTCCTCTGCACAAATCATACAGGGAAACTTAACTTTCCTTTTCTATGGGGTATCAAGAGTTTTTGTACTCTCTTGTGGGTTAGAAGAATTCTTCTATTTACCCTTGTTTTCTTCTCACCTCCATTTTGTTGAGATGAAGTGGATTGGACCACATTCAGCTTGGAGGTTGGTGCAATAGAGGGAGCAATTTTGGTAATAGAGAACACCACACCATCAGCATGGGTTTCTGGAATAGGTCTTGACAAATCATTCGACGAGCAAGGAGCATGAGGGATCAGATCGTAAAGTGTGTCTGACTAGGAATATAACAAGTCCAAATATTGAGCACAACTAATCGCTTGCTCCTCAGTGAAAATTTTTCGCATGGAAACATATGTAGTGATGGGTGGCAAAGGTGACTTGGTAAACGAATCTTCCATGAGTTGGTCCGAAATAATGACTTTAATCAACCGTTGTCACTGCCTCCATTCATGAATATGATCAGATATGTGAGTGGAGGTGGGTTGCCTAAGAAAATCCAAAATCTCTCCAGTCCAACCCTTGCCTAAATGTTTTAGGATCAGAATGATGATAGTTGTGATGGATTCCTCTCACGAGATCAAAGGTTTGACACTCTAAAATTCTTTCTCTCCCCCTTTTACCATGGAAATTCCCTCAATATATAGGATTGGGAGGCTTAACCACCATGAGATCTTTTGGGAAATGGTTTAGGAATTTACTCCATAAGTTGGGATTTCGCTTTGTGAGGTTTCCTAGGATGGAACCAAGTAGGGTGACTCAAATCCTTGACCCAAACAACTTTTAATCTCCTTGGATATAGACCTTAGAAAAGGTGGGATAGTTACAACCTCCTTTGACGACATCAATGCTCCCTCAGAACTAAACAAAGAGCATTGGGAATTCTCCCTAAGCATGGGAAGGGGAGCGTTGGTAAGGTTTCAATGCTCCCTATACATGGGCAGGGGAGATTTGACCTTCAAAACACTCAAAAAATGGTCAAAATTCCAAGTAAAAGGCATGTTTCCAGCTTTCAAATGATGGGTTTCTTCCTCCAAAATGGATTAGGGATTATGAAAAATGTTATTTCATGGTGTCAAGGGGTTGCAACACTTAGTAAATTGCATGCGACACTTAGTAATGTGTGTACGACACTTGATGAAGTGCATGCGACATTTTGTAAGGTGCATACGACACTTTACAACACTTGCGACACTTAGTTGTAAATAGGTATGACACTTAGGTGTGACATTTTGGTGTGTAACACCAATACTAGAATAATTCAAAGATGTGTTTCTATATGAGATACCCAGTTTATCTCTCAGAAGAGATATTGACTTCTCAATTGATCTTATGCCTGAAGTTGCCCCTATACACAAATCTCCTTATATAATAAGTACTCCTAAAATAATGGGCTAGCTGAAAATACAATTGTAGGATTTGTTAGAGAAACAATACATCAAATCAAGTGTGTCTCCTTGGGGATCACCGTGTTGTTTTTGAAGAAGGAGGATGGGGCCCTCAGTTTGTGCATAGACTAAAAATATTTGAACAAGGTTATAGTAAATAACAAGTACCCATTACATTAAATTGATGACTTGTTTTATCGAGTAAGAGGGGAAAATGTGCTCTTAAAAATTGAATTGAGATCAAGATATCATCGAGTCGTAATCAAAGATGAAGGCATACATAAGACAAATTTTAGGCCGATAAGGTATGCTCATTATGAGTTTGTGGTAGTACCATTTGGTCTTACCAATGCACCAACCACATTCATGCACCTTATGAACAATGTCTTCAATAGGTATTTGGACAAGTTTGTACTTGTTTTTATTGATGACATATTTATCTATTCAAAATACGAGGAAGAACATGAGGACCATTTCAGAATGGTTTTGAAAATATTGAGAGAATATCAAGTGTATGTAAATTTAACATAGTTACAAACTTAACGAGAATTGTGACCTCAAATCGAGAACTCTATCCCTTGAAACCCATATTTTTTCTTCAAAAACACCAAAATCAACCCCCAAATAAAAAAGTGGTGGTACTAATAGCACCATTTTTTCAGGGTTAAAATTACAACCTTTTTTCAACCATGGACTTAAAAATCAATATTGTTGCTAACATAAACCTTTAACTCAACACCTAAATAAAAAATGGGTGCTATCAAGAGCAATTAAAAAAAAAAGAGTTTAAATTACAACTTGTTTGAAACCATATCCTTAATAAGTGGTATCGTTGGATCCAATTATTTTTCCAAGGAAACCCTCATGGGATACCCCTCTCTTCCCCAAAATATTTGGATGGAGGAAAGTTAAACTACCTCCCAAATAGCAGCTCGAAACCTAGAGGAACTCAATAAGATTTGAACATATGACTTATGGCCTCCCCATGCATGCCTTAAGTAGATGGTTCAACTAATTGTGCGAACCCTTAGGGCTAGTTTTGAGTACCAATTTACATGCATATAATTAATAATAATAGTGCATGGAGAGGAAACAATGGAAATTGGAGATATCACTATTATCATTGAAGCAAGGTAGGCAATGTAATTGTAAGGTTATCCATGACTACTTCTGTAGAGTGAATATAAAATGTGTAACAAAACTCCCCACAACTTTTCTTTACCAATTAAAATATTTTATTATTATTATTGTTATACACTAATGGAAAAAAAAATGTATGTAAAAAAATGAAGGATGAGTGAGATAAATATTTATGTATGCTCTAATAAATCTACTTCTCAATATCATATTTTTAAAATAGTTATTCTATCATCGTATCTTTGCACCTTCAGGAGTAATATCTCCTTTCTCAATATTATAATTTTACAATACTTATTATGTCAGAATACCTTTTCACCTTCAAGAGAAATTTCTAATACAATCATTCTCATGTATTTTTATCACTAATCTTACTTGTCATAAGGCAGTAGTAAATACTACCACTATTTTTCCACCAAAAACACATCTCGGGGAAACCTACTTATAGGCACTTCCCCTCATTCTAAGGATGGTACTGAGGATAAACCAAGTTCTATAGAAGCTTGAGGATTTGTCAACATAGGGCTCAAGGTTGTTACAAAAATATTTTTGTTAAGAGCTCAACATGTCACATTGACAATATTTTTGTTAAGAGCTCAACATGTCACATTGACAATATTTTTGTTAAGAGCTCAAGGTTGTTACAACAATATTTTTGTTAAGAGATCCTTCTCACAATAACCTAGGCTAGACCCAATTGACAGTAAATACTACCACCATATTCAATATTAAATTCATATTCTCCCTATGAATCTTCCCTTGCAATCTAGATTAAAATTTGTTGCATCCTAATGCAACAAGTGTATACTTTCACAATATGAGAATATATTTAACGAACTGAAGTCAGCTTAAAACATTTAACTACTCAAGTTACTTTGTCTAAGAAGTCACAAGGAAGGGTACTTATTCCACCAAAGTAAATCACGACTTGCACATTCTCACAATCAGAATCACAATCACAAGCACTATCACAAACACAAGCAAAAACAACCCACAAGGTGGAAACATATTGTTGAGGTGACTTGAACCCTAGTGGAGGTAATAATACCTCTGCTTTCACCGACTATACAAACCACTACTAATTGGTTCAAAAAATTTAAATTAACTAACAAATCAATATAGAGTAGAACTTTAACAGCTATAGAATTGCATGTCCATAATTTATCTTGTTCACAAGATAATGATTAGCTAATATACAATGTAATCAAATGGAAAACATATCAAGTTGGTATCAATCAAATGTGACTTTTTTTTTTGAGTTGGTGTGGACCTTGGTCAAATATAAATGCATGTTTATTAGACAATTGTGTTGTTGATGTAGCTTGGGAGGTCCATACAAATTACTTGAGATTTTTCACTCATCATGGTTCATTCTCTAACAAAATTGTAATTATAATATAGTGGATATAATAAGTATAGAACCATTAATGATGTTTGTGCATATTGCCCTTGCTAAGGGCCTCTAGGGTGTGTTGGTTTTGTTTCAAATCTTATCGACGTGGGTTTATGATTGTGTGGCCCTTTTCTCACCTGCACTTACTTGAAAAAATAATCAATTTTGTGAAACACTCACAGAAATTATTATCATTCAATGGGATTAGAGATGTTGCAATGAAGCAATTCAACTATGTGGCTTATGGAATGAGATTCTTGAAGTTGTTGATTGCATAAAATAGTTGTAAAATACCCATGAACCATTGACTATACATTATGAGATAAAGATGATGAGAATTAATTCCTCGTTCTCTGAGTTATTCTCAAGGATGAAATGTTAATGTGGGCTTGTTTGTAAGAAATTCATAAACAATCATTATAAATCAATTACCATTGAAAAATTATCTCGCGTATTCTAATACTTCCATTTTATGATATAACTGATATTAGCATAAAATAAATAAATAAATCTAATATGGTATATGTAAAGCCCTCTGCGGCACCCACCGAGTGCATGCACTCATTGGGTAGACTTGGAGACGAGTCGGGAAGAGAACACAAGGGGAATACAATTTGTTGGGAGAATGAAGTCTTATAGGCATGGGAAGGAGCACCTTGGGTGCACGATGGTGATGTGCAACACCAAGGGGGAACACACCTCACTTTCCCTGTGACAGATGATGGAGATTTGGGTTGTGTTTGGGTAAGGATGGGGAGACTTGGGTGAGCGCCCAAGGAGTGAACCCGCTTGCCCCTAGTGACATCAACGCATTGGAGAGGTTGGATGACCCCATCGACACATCCAAGGAGAGTCATATCGGTCGGTTCAATGAAATGCACAAGGAAATGGTGCACCGATAAGTTGGGGCGCATCAACATGAGGTGTGCATGCAAGGTTGGGGTACGCAAGTCCCAAGAGACACAACGGTTAAATGAGTGGATGGGTTCATTTGGGCACACCAATCCTAAGAGATAAGAAGATTTAATGAGCACATGGGTTCAGTTGGGTGCATTGGTCTATGAAGGGGCTCGACACCCCTGAGGACACAATGGTCCGCGAAGGTGATGCTTGGAGTCCATACAAAAATAGAAGGGTGCACAAAAAAAGAAGGAAGGAACAAGAAGGAATAGAGGAAATGATTCAAGCAACCAAGGTAGAGTTCTGAGGCAAGGTAGAATAGAACACAGGGTTGCGAAGACATGGAAGATAAGTAGCCAAGGGTGGGATGCACAAGGGAGTTTGGGGAAGTATTGTCGCAGGTCTGGGTGTGGCATGCTATGAGGTAGAAATGAATGTATGTGTTAGCTTGGTGAAGTCTTGTGAGAAAGAATATATGGCGAATCTATGGTGGGAGAATGTGTGGAGTGCACCACATGGGTTGTGAAGGTTGTTGTGACAAAGAGTCTTGGTGGGGATAATCCATGTATGAGTGACTTGGTGAGGTGAGGCAAGTCATTTGACTCTACCCAAGTTGTAAACCGATTCAATAGTGTGCATATTGTAATTGTTTCGTGATCATAAGACTTGGTCAAGTGTTAGGCATGTCTTGTGTCATCTGCACTATATCTATATGTGTATCTTGTTTGTTTCGCATGTTCATGGATGTATTTTTAAGTGACTAAGTGTTAAGATGGTAACAATTTGTCTAAGTAAACAAGTGAGTTGCAAAAAGTAGGAGTGTGACTCACCCATAGCCTAGAACGAAGTATGGGTATGCTCTAGGTGAAGAGGCATAGTTCGGGCGAAGTATCCTTGGTGTTTCCAAGAAGCCAAGGGAGAATCATCACAGTGTCACATGCCCTTAGGAGGTGTACGATTGCAATATCCGGTAAAGCATCTTGTGGGGTTGTGATAGGTTGTATCAAAGCAAACTTATAATATAGTTTGGTGATCTCTTCACCACTCTGTCACCTTCATGATAGGTGGTATCAGAGAAAACTTAGAAGATAGTATGGTGATATCTTCACCACTATTTCGACAATAGGTGGTATTAGAGCAGATTTGGCTCTTCACCACTACCACAGTCAGAAATGTGGTGTTGAGGCACATTGAAGGTGACTCCAAAGTTGTTGTGGAGATAATCCAGTGGGAATGTTCGTAGTTTTTCATATACTTGGTGAACAGTTCAGAGGAGCGACTTAGTTCATAGAAGAGATGATTGGTGTAAAACCTACAACATAGGTGTCGGCTAATAGTGGGGTGGAAGAATATTCTGGGAGCACACTTTTTAAGGACCGAGGGCAGAGTTTGTAGTGAAACTAAGAACTTATATAGGGTAGGTGGTTGCAGAACTTTTTGCAGAGTTCATCGTAGGACTTGTCATAGATTTGATCGTAGAGGCAGTTTGGGTGCAGACCTTGGTGAATGGTTTGGTAAGGTGGGTTATTCTATCATACGTGGTTTGATCACATACTTGTGGACGTCCTATTTTCATACACAGACATAAAGAAAATTTATTGAGGGTGAACCGATCACTTGGATGTGTAGACGATCACAGGATTCATCACAAACTTGGATTAGTGTGGGGGACTTATGAAAAACTCTTGAGAAGGTTGAGTGACTTGTATCGTGCTGTGAAGAGATGGAGTAGTGGGAATATTTTGTGAATACAAGTGGAAGGTGAAGCTTGGAAAAAACTAAAAGCACTCACCAATCTATGTTTGAAATGGAAAGAACAAGTGACGAAGATTGGAAGATAAAGAGAGATAATGTAGCCCAACGATTCATGAAACTCCAAGAGGATTTGGGGAGAATGGATGAATTTGAGATGCAGATGGAGTCCAATATTAGTGAATTGAAGGAATTGGAAAGGAGGGCCGAGACTTTGATGCAAGCTGCATTGGGAGCACTCATGGGGGAGAGCACCCAGCATGAAGGTAGTGCAACAAATAAGGATTAACCCATGCCCCTCAAGAAGAAAGGTAATATGTTTGACTGTTACTTATGTTCTCACAATCATCTTGTGACAGATTGTCTGATGTGAGGAAGGTTGGCTCTATTGGTTGAAAAAGAGGATGCCCAGATCACACAAACAACAAAAGAGACCGAACCATTGAGATACACAGTTCAAGTGAAGAAACCAACAAAATAAATGAACAAAGTCATGGAACTATTGGTGGAATGTATGCAAGAGTTCAAGACAAGAGGTCAAGGAAAGTATTCTCAAAGTGAAGAAGTTAAGGCACTTTCTGAATGTAATAGTAAGTGGGTTGAAGATGGAAGCCTTGATTAACACTAGTGCAACCCATATTTTTGTGAGTGAGCGATCCACAAAGTCACTTCATCGCAAACCAAGAGCAACAATGGCGTGTGTAAAGTGATGAAATCAACAGTAGTGTCGGTGACGGGGATAGTTCATTCTGCACCATTGAGAGTGGGAGAGTGGCTTGGAAATATGGATATCTTGGTAGCTCCATTATATGATCATGCAATGATATTGGGGTTGGACTTCCTCAGAATTTCCAAAGCATCTTCTCTCATTCACGAAAGTCACCTGGTATTATTGGATGAGGCTAGAACACCAAACACACCCTTGACAACGAAGAGGAAACTCGAGAGGATGGATATGATATATGTGATTAGGTTGGTATAAGGAGTCAGTGTAAGCATAAATGAAACTTGCAACGTGACACAACAACAAGAGTATATGTTTTAACCTTATACAATAAATTAATACAAATACATTCTAAATAAAAATAGAAAATATACAATGGCACATGCACACACATTACATAAATCCCTGGAAACCCAAACCGAGAAAACCAACAACGTGTTTAGAGTCACACCTCTAATATTCTATTAATCATCTTCGTTCATTTTTTACAATATAATATATATAAGATCCTGGGGCATCCAAAACCCTTAATCCATTTACCTGGATTATTTAACAACCTTAGTTCCTTAACGGGAATTAGAAAACCATCGGCGAAAACCACATGCCGAAAAACTGCTAAAAACATACACAAAAATTGCCAAAAAAAAAAATCGTGGGCATTACCTTTGTGACCCTCTCGTGCACCTGACGCAACATAGACACTAAGTCTAGTCGTGACAATAATATAACACATACCCAACATTCTCCCACTTGTTGTTTTCTTTGAATGCATGGTGTTACAAGGTTACATAGTCAACAATCCAAGGCAACAATGCTCATAGATCCTCTACACCAAGACAGCTTCTCTGTGCTCACGGATTTTGTTAATGAATCTGGAAAATTATTCAAAGTGTTCACCTTCATCAACAACACCTTATTTTATTCAACCATGTCTCTCACAAAGTGATACTGAACATCAATATGCTTTGTCTTTGAATGATAAGTTGGGTTCTTCGTTAGGAATATTTCACTCTGACTGTCACAATCTATCCTTACAACTTGGTGTACCAACCCAATACCTAAACACATTATCTGTAACCATATTGCTTCCTTTCTTGCATGAGTGGCTACCATGTATTCAAATTTCGCAGTTGAGAGTGCCACTACAGACTATCTTTTTCTCATCCAATTGATTTCTCCTCCAAACAGGTTTAACACATACCCACTAGTAGATCTTATATGATCTATATCTCCAGCCAAATCCACATAAACAAATCCATGTATATCCAACACTCTATCCAACCCTAGTCTTCCTTGGTAGCACAATCCATTACTAGCAGTGCACGCAAATACTTGAAAACCTCGTTATTGTTGTCCAATGTTCCTTCCCTAGTTTTGAAATATACCTGCTCAAAACTCCCACTGCATGTGCAATTTCTGATCTAGTACAAACCAATGCATACATCAAACTTCCAAATGCACTAACATATGGAACAAAAGACATGTCCTCTTCCTAATCTTGTGACATGGACACTGATCCACATATAACTTACACCTACAGGAATAGGAACCCTAACCGGTTTACATTCCTACATATTAAACCTCTGCAATATTGTCTTGACATATTTCCTTTGATTTAACCAAAGTTTCCTATTTTCCCAATCTCTTTTAATTTCCATGCCCAAAATGAAATTTGAAGCACCAAGGTCCTTCATGACAAATTCAGAGGACAACTAATTTTTGACATCCTTCATGTCATTTCCTATCAACAACATATCATCCACATACAAGACCAAATAAATAAGATGATCACCGATTAAATTGAAATACACATTATGATCCAATTTTCCCCTTGTGAAGACAAGTACCAACATATAAGTATCAAATTTTTGATACCACATCCTTGGTGATTACTTTAATCCATACATGGACTTTTTCAGCTTGCATGCTAGCTATTTCTTTCCCTTCACGACAAATCCTTCTAGCCTCTTCATGTAGATTTCTTCTTCTAGATCCCCATGTAGGAATATTCTCTTCACATCCATTTGTTCTACTTCAAAATCAAAAGAAGAAACAATATATAAAATATATCTAATTGATATTAACTTGGCAACAAGAGAAAAATTCTCTCCAAATTCAATTCCCTCTACCTAGGAATAAACTTTTGTTTCTAACCAAGCTTTGTTTTTCTCCACTTTTCCTTCTGCATTCAACTTCTTCTTAAACACCCATTTTTTGCCAATGGGATTTCTTCTAGTTGGAAACTCCACTAGATCCCAAGCCTCATTCTTTTCCAAGGCTTCCATTTCTTCCACCATGGCCTTTTTCTAGAGTTTTCCATCCTCTGACTTCATTGCCTCCCTAATAGTTCTAGGATAATCCTCAGTAATAAACAAAGAAAAAAATGAATGAAAATTAGGTGGAGTATACCTTTCTGGTTACCTTCTTTCTTAAACTGATCTCCTCAATACTAGAGTATGAGGATCTTCTTCTTCTTATTCCTATTCTTATATAGAGTCTAATTCTTTATCCTTCAAATCAAACTCTATTTTCTCTGGTTCTTCCTTCCTTTGTAGGACTTCCTATTTGAAAACATATTTTATTTCTCTAAATACCACATCTCGGCTATACACTAGCTTTTTGTTTTCTGGGTTCCAAATCTTATAACCTTTCAGACCATCTTTATACTGAATAAAGATACACTTTTCAACTTTTTTATCTAGCTTAATCATGTTTTCCTTTGGAACGTGAACATAGCCATCACAACCAAATACCCTGAGATGTGTGAGAGATGGTTTCTTACCAGTCCATACCTTGTGTGGACTCTTGTCATCCAGGTCTAATCAGGGTGATCGATTGACCAGGTAAAATGCAGTACCCACTGGCTCTGCCCAGAATTATTGTCCTAACCTGACACCATTGAGCATGCACCTTGCTTTTTCCACTAGTGTCTCGTTCATCCTTTCTGCAACTCCATTATGTTGAGGTGTATATGGATTAGTAATTTTCCTTGCTATACCTCACTTTTTACATAATTATTTGAATTCATTTCCGCAAAATTCTCCACCATTATCTATCCTTAGCGCCTTAATTCTCTTCCTTGTCTGATTATCCACAAGAGCCTTCAACTCTTTGATTTTTTCAAAGACTTCAAATTTATTCCCGAGGAATTAAATCCATGTATTGATCTAGGTGGATATTGGTGGCCACCCACCTTTTCCAACTTGGTCAAAACAATTTTCTGGCAATTTTGGCAATTTACTATTTTTAGCAGTTTTTAACTTCTGGGGCCATTTTGAGGGCCTAAATGAAGGTTTTTCGGGATAGAGATTCTCAATGATAGATGAAGGGTCTAATTGATCCCCCAAAATGAATATCCTCGATGATACCTTTCCAACGGGCTATCGTGCACCTAAAACATAGATCATATGCAAAAGTTACGACCCCGGGAAGTTGATGTACTAACTTACCCAAACAGGGCCCACATGACTTTTCGCGCTTCATCTCCTAGGGTTAGGTTTTTGGATGTCTAGGGTTTTTTAAATTCTTGTTTATTGTAAAAAGGCCTTCAGATCCTCATTGTAATCATCTTCTTGCAAATGAGCGCAACCGTCACATCTCTTCTCAAAGATAAGCCGCCACCATTCCAACAAGCTTGTTTTCCGCTGCATTTTACAGTTTCAGCTTATTTCCTTATTGAATAGAAAACCAATTTTACTGTATCTCTGTTATTATGTGTTAAGCATATTTTAATAATCTGTATTCATTTTGTTCTTCTCATAAAATCTGGATCAGTGGTATTAGAGCGGTCTGCTCCTTGTTGTCTTAATGAATGTCCTCAACGAGGTTAGGGTACAAAGAATTGGGTCTCGAGCTTGTTTCTCTTGAGGAAAAAAGCTCTTGCACGCCCAAGAGACCTCTCATGGCATGATAAAATAAATATGACAGGACAAGAGATCCTTTCAAAATGTTTCTTGATGAAGCCCTCACGCAACGGAGGAACGAGATGATGGATAGTTTCATGCAAATCCTTCGACGACTACCAACATGCGACGCATCTTCCTCGAGTGGAGATGTTGCCCCCTTCAAGGTACAAATAAAATTCAATATTCCTATATTTGAAGGTCAGATAGATGCATATGTTGTAGACAAGTTGTTGAATCTACTAGAAGGGTATTTTTCTATCCATAACTTTTCGAATAGAGAAAATATTACTTTTTCACTTGTCAAATCCGTTCCCCGTGTCAAAGATTGGTGGGAAAATTTATGTGAGCAAAAGGAAATAGAGGAACCCTCATTATTTACTGTCGCAACCACTTGGGAATCCTTCAAGGATGTTATTAAGGAACAATACTACCCTGTTGGAAGTTAGGATGACTTGTATACCAAATGGACCACACTGCGACAAGAAAGAGACCAAACAGTGCTAGAGTTCACAAATATCTTCCATACCTTGCGCACCAAGCTGGGTATCAAATATTTAGAGCGACATATGGTACTCAAGTATCGCATTTCTCTTCATAGATACATCCAAACTGAAATGGAATTTATGGACATCTCATCCTTGGGCACGACCTACCGATATGCCGTCAAAATCGAGCAGAAGCTCAAACAAAAGATGCGACAATTTGGGCCTTGGAACCCCTCGCAGAAAAATCCAGGAAGGGGCGGCCCCAACCAATAGAACAAAGGACAGAGCAAAGATGGAGATTTTCAAGACAACCAGTCCAAGACGCAATAAAAGAAGGACACCAGAAAGACAAATAAAGATATCAGGAAGTGGTGTGACTTCCATAAGAGCCCTTGGCATAACACTGTTGACTGTCGCTCAAAGAAGTCCCTAGTGGCCGAAGTGAAAGCCTATGAATTAGATGTGGGTTCTAACTCTGAGTCAGAACCAGAAAGGGGAAGATGGATCATTGACACAGAACCCAGTGCCACCATTTCTACCACCAAGCTCCAACCTAGTGAACCAGATGAGACAAAAGAAGGAGAGCGCCTCTTCCATTCACAAATGTGGGTAAAAGGCATCCCAATGCACTTCATCATTGATAGAAGTAGCCAGAAGAACCTCATATCAGCAGAGGTCATCAAGCGGATGTCCCTGCTAACAACACCACACCCACAACCCTACACCATTGGATGGCTCCGCCAAGGAAGCAATCTCTGCATCAGCCAACAATGTTGATTGTCGTACGACATCAAGCCCTTCAAAGACGAGGTATTGTGTGATGTTTATCCTCTCGAAGTTTTTAATGTTCTTTTGGGCCAACCTTATTTATGGAAACTTCATGTTGTATATGAGTCTAGGCCTCGTAGTGTTATTATTACTTTGAAAAGGAAATTTTACAGGATACCTGAGGCAGTCCCTCCTATTGTTATTTCCTTGATCTCTGACAAGCAATGCAGGAAGGTCATCTCCCAGACTAGGAAATTTGTCTTCTTCGTGATTCACTCTCAAAGTGAGCGAAAGATCGCAGCCACATCTAGGGCCTTCGCGGCCAATCTATCCACACAATAGAATCAAGTGGATAAGGTCGTGAAAGAATACTCAAATATATTCTCCTCTCCTACCGGGGTACCTCTGCATTGCCAGGTCAAGCATCCCATCGATCTGACCCCAGGCGCACCGCTACCCAATGGGCCAGTCTATCACCGCTCTTTGTTAGAAAATAAGGAGATCAAGAGGCAGATACAAGAACTTCTCCACAAGGAGCACATACATCCCATCTCATCGCCTTGTGGGATCCCAATCGTGCCGGTGAAGAAGAAAGACGGGACATGGCGAGTCTGCATTGATTACCAGGCCCTAAATAAAATCACAGTCTGAAACTGGTACCCAATTCCCCCAAATCGACAACCTCCTTGATCAAATCAAGGGGGAAAAATACTTCAGAAAGATTGATCTGAAGTCTGGCTACCACTAGGTCCCAATAGAACAAACAGATGTATGGAAGATCGCCTTCAAGTCAAAAGAAGGTCTTTTTGAATGGCTAGTCATGCCCTTTGGTTTGAAAAATGCTCCAACAACGTTTATGAGGATGATGGACGATATCCTATGACCTTTCACCAATACTTTTTTCATGGTGTATCTGAATGAAATCCTCATCTATAGCAAGACTTGGGCGGAACACTTGCAGCATATTCAGCAGGTTCTGCACACCCTGCGACAACACAAACTATATGCAAACTTGGAAAAATGCTCCTTCGGCATGGACAGGGTCCATTACTTAAGCTACATCCTTGATCATCATGGTGTGCATGTGGATCAAGCCAAGATCCAGGTCATCCATGACTGACCAACCCCAACTACACTCACTGAACTTTAGAGCTTCTTGGGCCTCGCCAATTTCTATCGCATGTTCGTGTTGGGATTCTCTCATATCGCATGGGCCCTCAGCCAAGTAACCAAGGGTGGCGGTAAGGAAAAATTTGTGTGGGGCCTATCCCAACAAAAATCCTTCGATGACTTGAAGAAGTAAGAAGTGTTTGTGCTCATATCCAGTACTTTCATTATCGAACCTACAACATCCCTTTGAGATCGAGACAGATGCTTCAGACTATGTTGTGGGCATCGTTCTCACTCAACACGACCACCTTGTGGCATATCATAGTGAGACAATATCAGATTTTGTTCATAAGTACCCTACTTACGACAAAGAAATGTACTCCATTGTGCAAGCCTGGCACCAGTGGAGACATTGCATTCTGAGGAAGGAGACAATCATCCACACTGATCAAAAGCCACTACAGTTCATGCAGACCCAAGGAAAATTGCAGAATGACCTCCATTAGAAGTGGTCCACATACTTACAACAGTTCCACCTCAACATCAAGTATAAAACAAGAAGTACCAACCGAGTTGTTGATTTCCTCATCCGACCTCCAGTTGCGGCACTCACCACGGTGCTAGACTCTTGCAGCCACGAGACCTCTGGATGGCCCCACCTGTATGAGACAGACCTTGACTTCTCCACCACCTACCAAATGTTGGGCGCCAACTCAGTGGTCGCTAATTTCCATATTCAAGACGGGTTGTTCTGTTGTCTGGGCCATCTCGGCGTTTCATAGAGTGAGCGTGCGAAGCTAGTTTGGGAAGCTCACTATAGTCAGGTGGTCAGACACTTTGGTGTCGAAAAGACAGTATAAGTGTTGCATAAACATTTCTACTTACCGAAAATTTGACAGGATGTCGACAAGTATATCAGGTCCTGCACCGCCTGCACTATTGCCAAATCGACCACTAAGAAACAAGGACTGTACACCCTTCTTCCTACTGCTGAAAGACCGTGGGAATCCATCTCAATGGACTACATGTCGGGCCTCCCATCCACCAAGAGCGGAAATGACTGTGTTTTTGTGGTTGTTGATTTCTTTTCCAATATGGCAATTCTAGTCGCCTGTAAGAAAAACATCACAACAGAAACCACTGCCAAGATCTTCTTTGAATGAGTATGGGTACATTTTGGGATCCTCAACACATTCTAGTCGAGCCTTTGGTCACTTTTGGATACCAAGCTCACCAAATACATTGCCTTCCACCCACAGATAGATGGCCAAACTGAGGTCGTCAATCGGATGATCGTACATATCTTGCACATGTACAATTCAAAACACCCCCAAACATGGGATGAGAGTCTTCCCTATGTCCAACATAGCTACAATCGAGCCCTGCATAGCTCAACTGGCCACAACCCCTTTTAGGTGGGGTTGGAATTCCAACCATTGGGCCCCATGGATGTTGCACTAAACCTAGCGACCACCTCTGTCGACTCGTCCCCTGCTCCACCAGAAGATGACAAGGACACCTGGTTCATTGAGTGGATCCAGCACATCCGAAAACAAGTTCAGGATGTTCTATAGAAGTCTAATGCCAAGTACAAGAAACGCCATGATCAACATCGAGTGCCACATAAGTTTTAGGTGGGAGACAAAGTTTGGTTTCACTTGCAGAAAGAATGCCTTACAAGGCCCCATCAGAAGATTTTCCCACTCTGTTATGGGTCGTACACCATCACCAAGGTTGTGGGTGACAATTATTTTGAGCTCAACATTCCCCCTTTCCTTGGCCTGCACCCAGTCTTCAATGTGGCTCTCCTTCGACCATGTTTCCCACCATTATTGGACACCTCAAAGATAATAGAGCAGTTGAAACCAACAGAGATCAACCTTGATTACATGCAACAGGAATCCAATGATGATATTGTGGACACATAGATCAAGGGCACTCGACAGTAAAGGATCGAACTTTATCGTGTCATCAAAGTAGGGCAGCTCCTGCACCAAGGCAAGTGGCTCACCCGAGGCCAAATTCAACAAACATTTCCTCATATGATGGGGGAACTCAACGCAATGGAGACCAATGCTTCCTAATGTGGTAGGATTGATCCAGGTGGATATAGGTGGCCACCCACCTTTTCCAACTTGGTCAAAACAGTTTTCTGGCAATTTTGGCAATTTACTATTTTAACCTGTTTTTAACTTTCGAGGCCATTTTGAGGGCCTAAATGAAGGTTTTTCGGGATCGCTATTCTTAATGATATATGAAGGCTCTAATTGATCCCCCAAAACGAATCTCCTCAATGATACCTTTCCAACGGGCTATCGTGCACCTAAAACAAATATTGTATGCAAAAGTTACGACCCCGGGAAGTTGATGTACTAACTTACCCAAACGGGGCCCACATGACTTTTGGCGCTTCATCTCCTACGGTTAGGTTTTTGGATGTCTATGGTTTTTGACATTCTTGTTTATTGTAAAAATTCCTTCAGAGCCTCATTGTAATTATCTTCTTGCGAATGAGCGCAACCGTCACATCTCTTCTCAGAGATAAGCCGCCACCATTCGAGAAAGCTTGTTTTTCGCTGCATTTTACAATTTCATCTTATTTCCTTATTGAATAGAAAAACAGTTTTATTGTATCTCTGTTATTATGTGTTAAGAATATTTTAATAATTTGTATTCATTTTGTTCTACTCATAAAATCTGGATCATGTATTCCTTGATAAGTCATCTATAAATGAGACATATTACACATATTTTCCCAGTGATGGAACCGACACAGGTCCAAACACATCATTGTGCACCAACTGTAAAATTCCCTCTACCCTCATTGCACCAGAGGGGAATCGTAACCGATTCTGCTTTCCATATATGCAATGTTCATAGAAATCAAAATCCAAAGAGAAGTTATACATACCTTCAACAATACCTTTACCATGTAGTACTTGAATTCCCTTCTCTTCGATATGCCCCATTCTTTTATGCCACAACATAGGATTTTCTCAAGAGACTATATGATTTTTTTCTTCTTCAACTCCAATATTAATAGCAACAACATTATTGCACCTAACACTATTAGTGCTTCCCTACAACTTATACATATTCCAAACCAAACTCCCTTCAACAACACCATCATTCCTCGAACCATCCTACAGGCTTCTTTCTCAAACATTGTTTTTACTCCTACATCGTCCATTTTGCTTACAGAAATCAAATTTCTGGTTAATCCTAGGATGTGGAGAAAACCAGGGAGTGTTATAGTCCTTCCATGCATGATATTCAACTCAAATTTTCCTCGTATTATGATTTTGGTTGTCGAGTCATCACCTAGGAAAACATCACCTCCATCATACCTTTCATATTCGCAAAACCACTACATGTGAGGAGTTATATGAAAGGATGGACCCGATTCAATTTAACATGCCTCATGATCTGCATGTGTGCTTGAAGAATCCAAGTACACATCCACTCCTTCTTCCGGGAAGGTTTTTTCTTATATAAAAGGAGCATCTCTAGATCCCTTCCCTCTCTCAACACTTTTGGATATACATTGTTTCTTGTAGTGATTTTCTTTTCCACATCTCTAGCATACCTTTACAAATTTTTCCAAAGATTTATATCTTCCCTTAGATTTAGATCTCCAACTTGAGGAGTTAGATCTATTTCTTTCATGGGAGCGTCTTCTTGCAAATAAGGAATATGTGCTATGGCTTTCCATATTTTTCCACCTCATCTCCTTTGACAACAAGGATGATACCACATCATCGAAAGATAAAGTAGTTGCATTACATATATGAAGTGAAAGTCAGATATGATGTACGCCAATATCCTTGGTGGGAGTTATTTGGTACACTCTACCTACTAGATGAAGAAGATAGAGATGCGCTATCGGGAGAAAGCAGTGCGATTGATGATGCCTTGTCTAGGTATCATGGAAAGACTCAAGCAAGGAAGTTGCAAAATTATGGATTGGTTGTGGAGGTAGCTTGCAAAAACTGTGACAAGGGGCAAGACCTTGTCTAGAACTGAAATGTTCAAGAGAATTTCATATAAGTGAAGCGAAGATGTTGAGGCTTCAATGGGAAACTCAACAAGACCAAGAAGAATTGGACTGGATGACAATGAGGTAGAAAAAAAAGGGTTTGTTGAATCTGGAGACATGCATTCTCTAGTGACAAGTGCGATAATTGGACTAATCACCCAACCAATTAAAAACTTGAGAGGATCCAATGTACATGACACATAGACGACAAATCCAAAGTATTGAATCCATCAGGGATAAGGGGTATCTAACACTTGGACACACTTGGAGGATCTTCCTAGGTGGAGGACCCTTTGACAATAGTTGTGGAGATAGTAGTTGTTGAGTAGTGACGAGATCCAAATATGGGGTAGAGGTGCCATGGATATCGATGGATGTTACCAAGGACAATAACAACTTGGAGTGGGGGAGAATGTAAATCCATCCACGACACCCACAAAGCGTGCACGCTCCTTGGGCGGACTTGGAGACGAGTCAGGCAAGAGAACACAAGGGGCATCCGATCGGTTGGGTGAATGCATCCATATATGTGCGAGTAGGAGCACCTTAGGCGCATGATGGTGACGTGCGACACCAAGGGGTAATGTGCCTCACTTTCCTTGTGATAGATGATGGAGACTTGGGTTGTGTTTGGGAAAGGATTGGGTGACTTGAATGCCTACCCAAAGAGTGGACTCGCTTTCCCTTGGTGGTATGGGCACTTTGGAGAGGTTGGATGACCCCATATACACACCCAAGGAGAGTCACGTTGGATAGTTTAAGGAAACACACAAGGCAAGAGCGCACCAAGATTATGGAGCATGTCGACCTAAGGCATGTAGGTCCCAATAAACATGAAGGATGATTGAGCGCATGGGTTTGTTTAGGTGCGTCAATTCGTTTGGGAACGCTTGTCCACAAAGGGGCATGACACCCCAAAGGACACAATAGTTCGTGAAGGTGACGCTTGGATTCCATATAAGAACATAGGGGTGCACAACCAAGGAATGAAGGAAAAATAAGGCATAGAGGCAAAGAGTCAAGCAACCAAGGTATATTTTTGAGGCAAGGCAGAATAGAACACATGGTTTTGAAGACATGGAAGACAAGTAGCCAAGAGTGGGGAGTTTGGGGATGTCTTGTCATAGGTTTGGGTGAGGCATGCTATGAGGAAGAACCAAATGTTTGTGTTAGCTTGGTGAAGTCTTGTGAAAAAGAAGAGATGTCGAGTCTATGGTGGGAGCACATCTGGGGCACACCGCATGGGTTGTGATGGTTGTTGTGACAAAGAGTTTTGGTGGGGTGAATCTATGTATGAGTGACTTGATGAGGTGAGGTGAATCGTGAAACTCTTCCCAAGTTGTAAATCGAGCCGATAGTACTCATATTGTAACTATTTCGCAATAATAAGACTTAGCGAGGTGTTCAGAATGTATTGTGTTGCTCACACTATATATGTATATGTCTCTTTTTTGTTTCACAAATGTTATGTTTGTTTCACATGTTCATGGATGTATGCTTATGTGACTAAGTGATAAGCTGGTAACAATTTGTCCAAGTATATAAGTGAGTTGCACATAGTAGGAGTGTTACTCTCCCATAGCCTAGAACAGAGTATGGGTATGTTTTAGGTGAAGAGTCGTAGTCTCGACGAAGTATCCTTGGTGTTTCAAAGCATCCAAGTGAGAATTGTCATAGTGTCGCACACCCTTAGGAGGTGTACGATCACAAGATCCAAGTAGGCATCATGTAGGGTTGTGACAATATCAATGATTATCCTTACGCATGGTATCTAGTATTGTCTCCTTAGTAGTTCATGGAATGACCCCTTAGCAGTTATTAATATTTTGCCTTGTATATCTCAACAAATTTTTCTAGCTACAATTTATGTTCTATGTCCTTATCTACAACAATAATTCATAATATCCACGTGTATGAGAACAACATTTTTTCAACAATCAGAGTCCTCTAATCATGCATTTAAATTTGGTTGCTAATACTTTATACATAAACCTTATAGAATACAAATAAATTACATATTTCCAGCAGTTAATAATAAATATAAATAAAATAAACTTTAAACTTTACCTACTTGCCCATGTACCTTCTAGAAAGTCCAAAAATGGATTTTGGTTATTGTTGTCCGTGTTTAAACTGTGAACTATTTGTGTTGAACTCTTAATATTGATTGGTTAAGGAGGGAAGAGATGCCATGTCAATGTGCACAATGTAAAAATGCATTCTATTAAACAAAATTAATAGACAATGGAAGGTAAACATGTATACTTACAGTGGAAGTAGGCTCCAAAGGTTGTTGAAGTTGAAAGAAAGCATGTGTACTTAATTCATAGTTAGAAAAATATGACTTTATAACTAATTAATCACCTAGAGTTGTATTTCTATTTCTTGGATATTTCCTATAGGAATTTTTTCTCAAATACTTATGTGTGATATTTATAAAAGATAAATTGTAGCCTTGTATTGTTAGTTGCTTGAGCAATTTATGAAACAATTTAGACTTTCTTACTTAGAATTTTGTAATAGTTTCAATCATTTGAAGAGAAAGAGATTCTTACCCTGTATGAACACCAAACCATACTAGTGCTTAGGACTATTGTTGACTTATGTGAGTCTCTCCAACTGGTATGGAAAAATTTTGGGCCCTTAATTTCAGGATGAAGTTTCTTGAAGGAAGGGTTTATGTGATGGCCCATCCTAACTATCTCTACTTGGTTTGCGAGATATGACTACAGTATGAGAAGAAAATATTATTGAACATTATGCCAAGATTCTTTGTTAAAATTTAAATGAACTAATGCTTATTTTGAGATTTCATCATGATTGCATATATATTCTATGATGCTTGATTATTTAGAAAGTTAGTCACTTGATTATGTTGAAACTAATAATTGACTAATGGTGATGGTGTGTACCATGAGATGAATGAGCTTGGGATTTGTGGGGTTCTCTATAGCAAGTACAACAAAAACTCCATTTCTCCATGAGAGCCCATGATCACAAAGATGTTCATATTATTCTACCACATGGGTTGGGGATAGGAGTATGATAGAACCTTCAACCCTTATCAAGGAACCCTTAATATTGATGAATATAGGTCATGAAAGGAAAGATTATGTTCTACTTCATTCACATGTCTACTTGAGTTATTTAGATGTTTATTTGATTGAAATCTTGTGTCTTTGTTGTAATAATGTGCCCTGACATTGTACGTAATACTAAGTGAATTTTGTGGAAGTTTAAGTAACATTATACATAAGGGATGAATGCATAGTATTATGGAAACATAACTTTTCAATAATTAAAATATGCTACTAAAGGAAGTTAATCAAACAAATTAGGGAAAATTGCATGCACCCCCACTTGGAAAGAAGCATGCAATTTATATTAAATTTTGGGAGGGTGATAAAAGAGGAGAAGTGAGGAAAATTTGGGGATTCATTTGCTGCTTTTTGTTAAAAAATGAATAAGGGAGAGATGTCTTGGTGATGGTCATATTTTACAAACTTACAACAGAATGATTGTTAAGCATACAAACTTGCAACCTGATGAAAGTTTGGCATGCTTTTGAGTAATGAGGGTTTTCATATCATGTTACTATGTAAGACTAGTGTAATCTAGGTGGACATTGGTGGCCACCCACCTATTCCATTGGCTCAACATACAATTTCCATTTTGGCAGTTTTTCTATCGTTTTTTGGGTCCTAAACTTTCAGGGTCATTTTGAGGCCCTAAACGACATTTTTTGACATGGCAGCACCCAATAAGTGCCTATTGGGAGGTATAGGGATGTGCAAAATGTGTACTCCTTGGCTAGACCTTTCCGATGAGTTATCAAGCGCCCCAAATGGATATCATATGCAAAAGTTATGCCCTGTGGAATTTGATGTATTAACTAACCCCATTGAGGCCCACAAACCTTCTGGAATTTCATCTTCAGGGGTCAGGGTTTTGGATGTTTATGGCTTTCTAATTTATGCTTTATGTTAAAAAGGCCTTGGGATCCTTATTATAGTCATGTTCTTTCAAATGCATGTAGTCGTCACATCTCTTCTCAGATATAAGTTACCACCATTCTAGTGAGTTCATTTCACTTTGTATTTTGTTTTACAGTCTCTGCATATTTCAGTCTTTAATAGAAATTGAGTATTGTTGTATCTCTATGTTTTTGTCTTATTTTCATGTTTCATTTAGTTCCTCATAAATCTGGATTAGTGGTATTAGAGCGATATGATCTTTATTGGATTCTCTATGCATGTCCCCAACGAGGTCATAGTATCAAGCATTGGGAATCAAATTGGTCGAAACTTTAGAAGACCGTCCTCACTGACCCAAAAAATCTCCCATGGCGGAGGAATAAAGAGATGAGGGAGTAGAGATACTATTAAGTTGTTGCTCGCAGAATTCTGCACCAAAAAGAGGAACGAGAAGATGGATTTGTTTGCCCAAATCGTTTGGCGGTTGTCAGCAACAATAGAGGCATCTTCATCAAGTGACCACTTTGGAGGCTCTCCCCCTTCAAGGTACAATTTAATTTTGATAATCTCACATTGAAAGTTAGTTAGATGTAGATGATTTAGAAAAATGGTTAAATCTACTAGAAGGTTATTTCTCTATCCACAAATTTCCAATAGGGAAAAGATCACCTTTGCGCTCCTTAAGGCGATCCCCTGTGTAAAAAATTGGTAGGAGACTTACTATGAGAAAAACTCCACAGAGGAGTCATGAATATTTGGGGCCAAGCCCACTTGGGACTATTTTATGGATACCATCAAGGAACAATATTACCCTGTTGGAACACCACATCCACAGTCATACAACATCGGGTAGCTCAACAAAGGACAATATCTCCACGTCAGCCAACAGGGTATCCTTCCCTATGACATCAATCCCTTCAAGGATGAGGTATTGTGTGATGTTTCCCCACTTGAAGTTTGTGATGTTCTTTTAGGCCAACCATATATGTGGAAACGTCATGCAGTATATGAGTTTAGACCTCATAGTGTCATTGTTATTGTGAGCAAACAATTGTACAGGATGATCCCAAAGGTAGCTCCACCTACCGTAATTTCTTTAGTCTCAACTAAGCAGTGCAGGAAGGTCATCTTCCAGACTAGGAAATTTGTCATTTTCATGATTCTCTCTCATAATTAACAGAAGGTCACAGCCACATCCATGGCCTCTACACATGGCTCCTCTACACATGACATCTTCACCTCACCTACCGGGTTGCCTTTGCACTATCAGGTCAAGAATTCAATTGAGATAACTCATGGAAAAAAAATTCATAATGGTCCATTGTATCAACACTCTCTCCTGGAAAATGAGGAAATCAAGTGCCATATCCAAGAGCTACTCCAAAAAGGGAAAATTCAATCAATATCCTCACCCTATGGAAGCCCAATTGTGCTCGTATAGAAGAAAGACATGACCTGGTGACTTTGTATTGATTACAAAGCTTTGAACAAAATCACAATCAGGAATTAGTACCCAATTCCTAGAATTGTTTCTCAACTAGATCAAGGGGGGCCAAGTACTTTAGTAAGATTGATCTAAAGTACGGCTACCACTAGGTCCCCATAGAATAGATTGATGTATGGAAGACCACTTTCAAGTCTAAAGAAGGTATTTTCGAGTGGTTGGTCATGTCATTTTCCTTGACGAATGCCCCAACCACCTTTATGAGGTTGATGGATGACATCTTGTGGCCCTTCACCAATTTATTTGTGGTTGTATGACATTATCATCTTCAACAAGAGTTGGGTAGAACACTAGCAACACATTCAATAGGTCCTCCACACTCTACATCAACATAAGTTATATGCTAACTTAGAGAAATGATCCTTCGGCATGGACAAGGTCCAATACCTTGGATACATTGTAGATGAGCATGGTGTGCATGTCTATCCAGCCAAGATCCAAGTCATCCATGACTGGCCAGCCCCAAAAACACCCATCGAGCTTTGAAGCTTCTTAGGCCTCACCAACTTCTATCACATATTTGTATTGTGGTTCTCCCATATCGCATGGGCTCTCAGCCAAGTGATCAAGGGTTTTTGCAAAGCCAAATTTGTGTTGGGAAGATCACAACAAAAATCTTTTGATGATTTGAAACATTTCTTATGCTTAGCCTTGGTGCTTTCCTTACCTGATCTGCAACAACCATTTGAGATCAAGATTGATGCTTCTGATTATGGTGTTGGTGCCATTCTCACTCAAAAAATTCATTCAATGACCTATCATAGTGAGACACTCTCATATGTCATCCATAAGTACCCCACCTATGATAAAGAAATGTATTCCATCGTACAAGCTTACCGCCAATGGAAGAATTGCATTCTAGGGAAGGAGACAGTCATCCATAGGGATCACATGCCTCTGTAATTCATGCAAACATAAGGAAAATTGTATAATGACCGCCACCAAATGTGATCCCCATACTTGCAATAGTTTCACCTCAACATTAAGTATAAGAAAGGGAGCATCAATCGTGTCACTATCTACCTCAGTCGACCTCCAATTGTAGCACTAACCATGTTGCTCGACTCTTGTGGGCATGAGAGCTCCAGGTTGTCCCAACTCTATGACAACAATATTGACTTCGCTACAACTTGCCATATGTTGGGAACAGACACAACTGTTGTTGACTTCCATCTTCAGGATGGACTATTATTCCATCTGGGTAATCTATGTGTTCCTTCAAGTGAGTGTGTGAATCTGATTTCAGAATCCCACTACATTCATGTGGCAAGACACTTTGGCATGGAGAAGACAATGGAAATACTACAAAATTATTTATATTGGTTGAATCTTCAACTGGATGTTAGTAAGTATATTAGATCATGCATTGCATGTTCCATTACCAAGCCAACCATTAAAAAACAAGGACTGTACACCCATTTTCCTACTTTCGATGGGCCCTGGGAATCCATCTCAATGGACTACATCTCAGGTCTCCCCTCCACTAATCATGGAAATTATTGTGTATTCATGGTTCTTGATCGATTCTCTAATATGGAAATTATGATTGCCTATGAACAGAGTATCACAGTTGAGGCCACTACGAAGCTCTTCTTCGAGCGTGTATGGGTACACCTTAGAATACCATAGACCATCATATCAGATTGGGACAACAGATTCTTGAGCACCTTCTGGTCAAGTCTCTGGTCATTGTTGGAAACCAAGATGACCAAATCCATTGCCTTCCAGCCTCAAACTGATGGATAGATAGAGGTCGTCAATAAGATGATCGTGCATCTATTGTGCATGTACAACTCCAATCATCCATGCACATGGGATGAGAGCCTTCCTTATTTCCAACACATCTACAAAGGATCACTCCATAGCTCGACCAACCACAGAGGGAATTAGTTTCCTAGTCTTAAGGAGGAAGTTAAGGGTCTTATGAGTTGGCTTGGACTCTTCCTCACTTTATTACAAGTGGATTCCTAGTCTCAAGGAGGAAGTTAAGGGTCTTTGTCATTTTTGTCCTTCGGTAGGTACTAGATCCTAAATTCATGGATCTTGTCTTTTGGATTATCGAACTAGGAAAACTTATTTAAACCCCTTTATTGAGAGGATTTTGGGAGGCCCTTTGAGGCTCTTTTGGAGAGCTCTTTGAGGAGAGAGTCAAGCAATCATGCTTGTAATTTGTAAGCCCCTTAATTGGGAGAATTGAGCCCCTTATTGGGAGAGTATGTGAGCCCCTACATTGTGAGAGCCTTGTTGCCCCTTCATTTGGGAGAATATGTATCCCTTTTTTGTAAAGGAGAACCAACCCCACATTGGGAGAAGCAATGGCAAGCGATTTGTATTCCAAGAGGATATGGAGATGTAGCCAGATGGTTCTGGTGAACTCCATTAACAACTAAGTGATTTCTTCCTCTTATGTGATTGTCTCATGTTTCTTATGCATATATTTATTTCCTCAATTATGATTATTAAATGCATATTGTAATGGATTATGAGACTAACAACTCATGCAGCAAGTTTATATTCAATTTGCATACAAGCCTTTTCATAAGCACATATGTTCACCTTTAATGTAATCAAGTTCAATTAAAACGATCTTATAAATGATCCTTTCATTAAGTGAACCTAGAACCCGATCAAGTTTGGTATCAATTTCACCCCATATCCAGATCATAAACAATGCTTTTGAGTTATGTATTCCCCCCTTCCTTGGATTACACCCAGTATTCAATGTGGACTTCCTTCGATCATATTTCCCACCACTACTGGACACATCATAGGTGGAAAAGCAACTAACACCTACAAAGCTCAACCCTAACTGCATGGAACAGGAAACCATTGATTGGATCATGGACACGTAGGTTAAGAGCACCCACCAACAGAAGATCCAACTCTATCGGGTTGTCAAATCAGGACAACTACTGCACTAAGGTAATTGGGTCACCAAGCGTCAAGTTCGATAGAATTTTCCCCATTTGATGGGGGCAATCAACACAATGGAGACCATTGCTTCCTAAGGGGGGAGGAGTGATCCATGTGGACATCGGTGTCCACCCACCTATTCAACTGGCTCAACATACAGTGTCAATTTTGGTTGTTTTTCAACCGTTTTTTGGGTCCCAAACTTCCGGGGGAATTTTGAGGCCCTAACCGACCTTTTTTTGACATGGAAACACCCTATAGATGCTTGTTGTCATGTATTGGGATATATGAAATGTGTACTCCTTGGCTAGACCTTTACGACTAGGTATCAAGCGCCCCAAACATAGATCGTATGCAAAATTTACGCCCTAAGGAAGTTGACGTATCAACTACCCCCATCGGGGCCCACAAACATTTTGGCATTTCATCTTTAGGGGTTAGGGTTTTTGATGTTTAGGGTTTTCTCATTTATGCTTTATGTTAAAAAAACCTTGGGAGCCTCATTGTAATCATCTTCTTGCAAATGCACGTAGTCGTCGCATCTCTTCTCAGAGATAAGCTACCACAATTCTAGCAAATTTATTTCACTCAGTATTTTCTTTTACCGTCTCTGCATATTTCAGTCTCTAATAGAAATTGAGTATTGATGTATCTTTGTGTTTCTGTCTTATTTTTGTGTTTCATTTCGTTCCCTCATAAATATGGATCATAGTGACTGGTGATAGTTCAAGGGTTGTGGGATTGGGGACCTCAGTTACTCAAGCTAAGGAATTAGGTTGGGAGGAGAGTCCTCATTTCCCCCTGTTTTTCCCATGCTTGGTTGTAAATTGTTGATATTGTTGAAGCTTGGTTGGACCTCTTCTTCTCTCTTTTTCTAAGTCAAATTCCAATTGCTATATTCTTGTTAATATTCACGTTTCTCTTAATTTATGGAGTATTTAGTTATTTACTTATCTTTATGCGGGTTTATTGCACCTATTGATTAATAAATGGAGTAATCATCTTGCTCGTTAATAATTCATAATAATGTAAGGTTAGTTGCTGCTATCAAATCATGAAATTAATGGAGTATTATATGCCTGAAATTAATGGAGTATTATATGCCCCTTAGTTAGTAGAAATCCTATGCAATTTTAATTAATAAAAACCAAAGTAAAATTTTATTACAACTCAATTCTATTTGCTTAAATTGAAATATAAATTCTAGTTATGTATTTTTCTTCAATTAAATAAATTTTGACTCAATTAAATAAATTTAACATTTGAATTTTAAATAAATTATTAGTGAACTTCTTAAAAAAAAATTGTCCATTGCTTAAAAAACTAACTCCGCCTAAAATTAGGGAGTAATTTTATTTTATAAAAAGAATAACACTACTCCGAAGAAGGGATTTTTGCTATGATACAATGTATATTATGTACTATGGAACATGATTAGTTAACCATGGTTTAGGTTTGAGGAATTAATGGCTTCCATTTTGCCACCACAAAGCACCATGAAAAATGCATAATGTGTCGCTTATCTACTTTGTTGGTCTTCTATTTTTAGAGAAGCCAAAATCACAAATCCATTAGTGGTGTTGCTTGCCTTAAAATTTCACATATATAATTGTAGAATTTTATTCCCTTATCCAAAGTCGCCATCCATAGGGGACAACTAGATATACGTCGAGGGACACGTAGGATTGAGAGCACCACATTTGTCATTTCCTTTGGTGGGTAGATTAGACAACTACGTTTGAACGTATTCACAACTATTCAAAATCGCTTAACATAATAGAAGGTACAAGTTATCTCTTGACATCATGTACAAGGTTTGACAAACGGGAAATCGTTATCTTTTAACATCTTGCATCGTTATAGTACACATGGACAAACCAAAAAGGACCACAAGGTGAGGGCCACCTGGGCTAGGAGGGCAAGATAAATCCTTACTTTTCTACAATGAACCTTGGAAATAGAGAAATGTCCTTACCTATCATGACAATGATAATGGCATCTTGTGATTGTTTGAGATTGTTGTTTGAAATTGTTTTTATATTGTAAAATATGTTATAATTTAATTTGCAATTGGTAGTGAGGATAGTTATCACTATTATATATGAATGTGTGTTAATTCATTATTGTTATTCAAGGAAAATTACATCACTTGAAATGTTTTGTCGGTGGTTTGAAAGGAAACAAACTTTCACTCTTTATAGATGCTTTTGGGTTTTGGGTTCTTAACTTGTTTCCTTACGTCTGAGGAAGATGAGCTCTTACCCATTAGAAGTGATTTTAGGTCTTACTCTAGGACTAAAAAGTGGTTTTAAGCCTAAATAGTATTTACAAGAAAGGAAGTATCCCTTGTGGTCATTGGTGATGCTACCTACAGTGGGGTCATGGGATTTGTAGTAATGTCTAGCCTTAGTCCCATACATAAGACAGGAGGGGAAGAAATCAAGGTTGGGTCTCGAAAGAAAGGGATTTCTTTTTTCTCTGCTCAAGGCCTTAGTGAAACTTTATTAACGATGAGTTATAAATCAAATGGATCAGAGTCGTCTAGATTAGATAGGTTGACAAGGAAATTCTACACCATGGAAAGAAAGAATAACTAGTAGCGCATCATGGATGGAGATCGAAAGCATAGGTGGATTCCTCCCAATGACTCTCTATCTTTAATGAATGGACATACACTATTAGCATGAATCAACTTTTCATTTTGTGTTATTTTGTTATTCATACAAAATAAAGATGGGTTTTTTTGGTACTGGAAATCAACTATTGAGTAAGAATCGATTTAGTACGTCTTCCCACTTCTCATTTTACAGTCCAAGGACTCCTTTATGTATTAAAGATCATACCAAAGATGAGGATAGAAGAATCGTGCCATTTCCTTTAAGAATAAGGCAGAAGATGACAAGGAGATAGAAAAAGGATATCCCCCAACTTTACTAGCATGTATCATGCCAATTTTTTTTGGAATCCACTAAAATCCCTTTAGCTTAAAGTGGTTGGTTGATGATTCTCCTGTTACAACTCTTCTTTGATTATCTTTAACACTCAACCAAAAGAAGAGGAAGGAATGACTTTCTATATATTTCCCTCCCCTCAAATCAATGCCCCTTGCTTTGCAAATCTTCTTGTTACTTAACTTATGTTATGAAGTATTCTACTACACTAAAGAGAAATCGGGGCTAAGAATATTCTATCCTAGTTGCAGTGTAATTTCTTTCCTACAAGAACTTAGAAATGTAGTTATAGTTGCAGTTTAATTTCTTTCTTACAAGAACTTAGAAATGTAGTTATATTGAAACATATTTATAATTTTTCATTATAAATAAAATAATTATATTATAAATATAAAATATCAATTTTTTTATATAATGTTTAACATTTTAATTGTAAAATTCAAAACTTTGATAAATATTTAATTTTTTATCCTTTATTTGAATCTTTAGTTACAATTTTATAGGGCAAGCGATTTAAACTTAGTCGTTTTATAATATTGAAAAAATATATATTTTTTTTCAAATCTCATCATTGATATTTTAAAACTTTTTTTCTTTTTTCTTTTTCTTATTATCTATTTAATAAATCTCATTATTAATGTTTTAAAGTTTTTTTTTTTATTATTATTATTATTCATTTAATCAAATCTATTGATATTTTAAAGCTTTTTTGTTTTTTTCTTAATTGATTTAAAATTAATAAAATTTTAAAAATCAATATTTATATTATATCAATTGGCTTAGTCAAAGAAACTTGTTTATTTCTATGTTCTCACTTATCTAGCTCATTATCAAGCGAAGCTTGGTCTAACTTGGTCATTATCCCATTATTTTCTTTAAAAGGGAAGGATCAATATCCTCTCACAAGGAAGGATTTTCTTTAAAAGGGAATGATTAATATCCTCTCACAAGGAGGGATTGTTTAAGGATTTTTATTTTCTCTTGATAAATTTTTATAATTTTAAAATATTGATTAAAAAAATTGTATCACAAGGAGGGAGGAGGGATTGTTTAAGGATTTTTATTTTCTTTCGATACATTTTTATAATTTTAAATTATTGATTAAAAAATTTGTA
>ML787839.1:60206-80306 GCA_009831015.1 Picea engelmannii | reverse complement strand
AATTTTAAAAGATTTTATGCATTTTATTAAAAATTATAATATTGTTTTTACTTAAAATAATTTGATTTTATAAAAATCTAAGTAAATATTTATTTTAAAATAAAATTTATTTATTTAAAAAAAGAAATATATCATATGTAAATAAGAATGAACATGTCATGCCTGCAGGGGTTTGGTCTATGGCCAACGAACGTACTGTTAAGGCGTTCATGTTGTTACGCAGGTTACGAGTTCAAACCTCGATTTATCCGGAGGTGTGCTTGCGAGCTGTGTGATTCTCCCTAGGGTTATAAGGTAGCCGATAGGATTCGACCATGTGTCACGCGAGTACGATATTGTCGTCGTTGTCGATTCCTCCAGTCATAAAAAAAAATAAAGAATGAAAATGTCCTAAAATGCTACACAATATACAAAACTTGATATTATAAAGTATGTAAAACTTTGTTAAGAAAAATAATCCCTCTTGGTGGATTCCTCCACACACTCCCATACTTTCTAAATACAAACTTCAATAAATTAGAAAACTTTGATGAAGGGGTTGAGGTTGAAGCATCTCTCATGCATGCCAAGAACTCAATACTCTATCTCAAGTTGACGATGTGAATGAAACTTTATCCACACAAGCAATGTCAACCACAATTAAACCATGAGAGTGTTTTTGATGCCATGATTAGCTAATAAGTTGTCCTTGCTACACAGAGGCTAGTGTTCAAATAGAATTGTAGAAAATCAGTGTCGTGGAATTGAGTAACTATTGTCATGGAAGATATGCAAAATCTTCATGGACCTGAAGCAGATATCAGGGGCAAGAATCAAATGGAGACTAAATCTAATGGAAGGGAAAATGTTGAAATTCCTCCAAACATGGTAGGGACCATGAAAAGTTTGAGAGAAGAACTTTAGAGTTACAAGGAAAATTATGATAAGGTAGTCAATGCTTAGGAGGAAGAAAATAAATTAAATGATACCCTATTGTAGAATTTGATAGAAATCCAAAGGAAAATGAATCCAAAGGAAAATGCATCAAATATAGGTTTACAGTAATGTTGATTTGAGTCACTCAAACAAAAGGTCTCAAAGTACCAAAGGATCAGATCTCCAATGATGGGACATATACACCATTTGAATTATATGACCAAGAAACAACAATATTTGAAGATTCAATTAGCAAGAGTTCAAAATATTATTCTCATAGGCGAAGGAAGAAAAGGCATTCCAAAGACTACTTACAGGGGGAATTTAGAAAAGTCAAACCACCTACTTTTGATGGTGAGGTGAAATTTGAGCAAGAAATCGAGGCTTGACTTATTGGGATATGAAAATATGTCCAAGTACATGATTACTATGAAAATATGAAGGCCATAATTTGAATGTAAACCAAGTATTTGATGGGACCATCCTAGATAGGTGAAGAAAACCAGTGAGAGAAAAAATACTTTGAAGTAGTTTAAAAGGAACTTTCAACAAAAATGTCTTTCAAATAAATATTATGACAACAAGGTCAAAGAATTTTATGCTTTTAAGTTGGGTTAGATGACTTCTAATGAGTACGCAAATAAATTCTCGAAGTTTGTACCACCCCATTTTGACCTAGGTAGTTAAACTGCATTATAACCTAATTCCATTTCCTTGCTTATTATTTGTTGAACATTGTTAGAGAAATGGCACTTCAATGTATGGACATGTGGACCTATCCTGGTGGGTTAGCTTGAGTGGATGAGTGTTGTGGTTATAGTGCAAGAGGTCTCTGGGTCAAGTCCTTGACCCACTATATTGTAGATTTTGTTGAGCCTCACTTGATGTCCCCATCCGGTTAGACCCTGTAATCAGGACCAACGGTTTACCTTGTTTACCATTTGTGGATCATGGGGAAGTACTATGAAGGTTTTCCGCCAGGATTTCCTTGGAAAAAAAATATGGACATATGGACCTACATATATGTGAATACTATGAATAATTGATGTTTATGTTATTAATGATGGATGTTATGTGGTTTACTTTTAGCATGCAAGTTTTAATTGAAGAAATTTGGTACATGGATATTGGTTTGAATGATATGTTTTAACACAATTAGTAACATGCACATGATGAACTAGATGATTTAATTGATTCATCAATGAGTAACGTGTCAATCACATGTCAATACTTTTATGGTTATGCATGATCTTGTGTTGCAAACTAACCTATAGGTTGAATTGGCTATGTGATATCCATAGAAGTGTGAAATTAAAGTGGTCGATGTCGTAGACAACAAATGAAAAATAATGTGCTAAAAAACATCATTCTATTATTTTTACATTGGTTCAAATGCATTGCTATGATAATGGGTAAGTGTAGGTTTTTCAAGTAGCACGACTGTCTAAACTGGATATTTGATGACAAAGCACCCATATTAACAATGCCATAGTATGGTCAATGATAGGGTGTTGACCCTAGTTCTATCAAGAGGGGTGGAGGTATTTCCCAGCATTTATCCTCTGAAACCTGGAGTCATGGGAGAGTTTTGTTAAGCCACACTCCCATAGACGTGTGATGTCAACTTATAGTTGTCTTCTGTGGAAGCTTGGTCAAATTAGTTGTTACTGTCACTTACGGGTTCTATCTGGAGTTAGGTCAATATAGTTTCAACGCTCCAATATAGTCCAACAGAGGAATGATAGGATCTGGAAGATGGAATTAAGTTAGGGAGGAAGGGTGATTCAATGTAATTGAGAGTGTTGTTGAGTTTGTTTTTTTAATAGAGATAGAACTGGTTTTTTATTAAAAAAAGAGGTCCCTACATAACTACAACATCTATCAAAAGAGACAAGTTGACCTAGTAGAGTATTAAAGGAATTTATATGCTCCATCATAGAGTTGTCATCATCCATCGTAAGATGATACAAATTCTCTCAAAGAAACAACTTGTTTACTAGGGGATTTGAGTGATACAAATTCCCCAAGTTATCCCATAGCTTCTTTGCATTAGCTTCGCCAAAGACATTCAACAACACCAAATTTGAGAGGCAAAGTCGAATCGTACTTCTTGCATTTATTTCTAGCTTTTCCCAATCTTCTTTCGACATTATAGTAGGTTTTGTACTTGGATCCACAACAACCCATTGTTCTTTATCTTTAGCTTCAATAGCTTGAATCTCTAACTATTAAACATCTCTATTTCTATTCTTTAACTGCTCACAATTTTTATTTTGCATAAGATGCATTGTGCAAAGCTCCCACTCAAGTACAAGTTTATTGCAAACCCAAGATACCATTGTTCTTCGTAGAATGAGCTAAACCCTAACAACAAAGGCACCCCCATAAAGCCAATAGCCTTTCTCCAATACCAAATGAAGAGTTTGATAAACCTATTCAATAAAAACAATACTAACAGAATCTAAAACATAAGAATGATAACGACACACACACATACAATACACAAAGATTTAACCTAGAAATCCTTAACCAAGAAAACCAACCTAACTAAGAGTTGCACCTCTATCTATCTCATTGTATTAACTTCACCTTTCACAATATAATATTTAGGTATTTAGCAACACCCACCCTTAATCGATTAACATGGATTAGATTATAACCATAATCCATTAGTCGAGAGTAATTACAATGGGCCAAAACCATTGGCTGAAATAATACATAACAAACCAAAAAAAAAACTCGAGAGCCCACTAGCCCTCACAGCTAGGGGGTGCGTCCCCACCAAACCTTGATTGGGATGTGACAAAGTCTCCCTGTAAAGGATAAAACACATATCCAACACAAGTGAGGAGAATGGATGACATAGGTAGGAAGTTTCACAAGGAAGTGAGTGGAGTAATAAGGCAAAACTTTATGAATAGTTTTCACATGCCCTAAAGTGTCCAAGATATAAAAGATATCAATAGAAAGTTGAAAGAAGGGTGTGAAATGTATCCCAATGCGAATTTTGATTTGTAGTTGTTAATTTAATTGATGGGGAAAAGGGATTAATTGGACAAAAGAAACTACCTTAAGGAAATTAGAATAATCCCCAATCTGAGAGGAAAATGGTGGATAAACAACCCTAAAAAATAGGTGAAAAACGTTTACAAGGCTTTGTTAAAATCTGTGAATGTTGAAGATAAAACAAAATATTTGGGGGGCATGCTGACCCTAGTAAAAAATGGCAGAAGTAAATGTGGGGACACTATGTTTTCTGTCGAGCACAAAAATATAATTAGTGCATGTAGATAAATTGTAAATGGTGTATGGAGATAAATTATTATTGGGCATCTGAAAAAATCATAGCGAACACTCTTGCACACTAACTTTTTCTAGAGATGTAAACAACACTTGGATTATTATCCGCTAGAGTGTTATGAAACCACATTTCAAATTCACAAAGAATTATTCCTCAATCTATGGATCTGATTACCTTGTTCCAAATTTAATAAATGGACACACGTAGACAAAACACTTATGCCAAGGTTTCATGAGGGAGGTCATTGATCAATAATCGTTGATACTAGGTTAATATATCCCTCAAATAAGACCAATTCCATCTAAATTATGGCCATTTTGGGAGTAACCAACAATGATGGCATTCCATGACCCAACATCTCATTTACACATTATTTTAAACATCTTATTAACAACCCCACATTTGGTATGGATGTCTACAAATGCATTTCCTGTGACAACATCTAATTTAAATGCACCTCTTATTACATTACCATCACTTTTAAAACCTTGTTCTAGAGCCAATAAATGTGCACACACAAGGAAAACACAAACCATGGTGATTTAATCAAGTTTTATGCCTCGAACTTGCATTTTGTTGAAGAATTTCAAGGATTCATGGGATGGCCAATTTGGGAATAAACAACAATGAATGCATTCCATGACACAACAATTTGGTTAGGCATTATTTTAAACAATTTGTGGGAAATATTAACATTCCTACATTTGGCATACATATCTACAAGCCCAATACCCACACCAACATTTGATTCAAACCCAAATATTATCACATAACCACAGATCTGCTTACTTTGTTCTAGAGCTAATAAATCTACACATGTATGCATGATAGTGGGAACTAACCATGGTGATGCATTCCCTAGGATCCATAGGATAGTTGGTTTTTTGCTATTTGGGAAAAGGATTTATGGGAACTATGCTCATTCTAAATTACAAAGCGATGGGACTATGGACACCCATGTTATACCACAAGGAGAATTAAATGCATTTATGTTCTTATTTATGACAACATTATCTATATTTATACACAATTATATAGTCAGGTCTTTGTTCTTTATCAACGATCTCTTTTAAATTCAACATTTTGGAGTTGGAATTGATCTATCGAGCATGAATAACATTTTGTTTATATAACTAAGTATGTCAAACATCATCCTTTTAACTTGTAGAGTTAAAATTTGTGTTTTCTCCTCAAGATCAGCATTGAATTGTCCAATTATGAGAAAATCAATCATTAGAAGTTGAAGAAGCCTTTATAACACCTCTTTGATGTATAGGTTGATTATATTGTTCTCGAGTCGTATTGTGTTATAACAAGATATCAAATTTGAAACGTGTGTTTTCCTTCAAGTTGATTTGATGAGAGTGTTGCAACAATTATTGTTGTTGTAATCATTTTGGGTTGAGACTACAACTTGGATAAACATTTTTGGTGCTCCCACAACTATTGTTGTGAATGTTTGCATTGTAATTATAATAATTCTTATAAAGCATATAGTATTCGATGCATACTTTCAAACATTACAAACATGGAGTTTAGCAACATTCTCCAAATCCTTGATGAGTGGTAGACTTGTCAAGGACAAAAGATAAGTTGTTCCTAAATTTATATTTCCTTTCAACATATAAGATATCTATAAAAGTGTCATCAACAAAAAAAATTGGACTTTCCTGCTCACAAGGTAACAATTACAATTATTTGTTGTGAAGAGATTGTGAAAGATAAAGTTGCAATATGGTAGAATTTGATAAGGTCTATTTATACATAAAAGTTGAACAAGCAATACGGGGCTCCTCCAAATATCAAGATAAACTTAGGAAAAAAATTGATTCTTGTGCAACATCTATGCATTCTACTAGTTTTTGGTTCATGTCAATATGGCCCCCTAAGGCGACGACATGTGTCTTAGGTTTTCTGAAGCCGCTCCTGGGACCGCAGTGGGAATACTTCCAAATGTTCTTGTTGTTTATTTCTCCTCGGATGATGCCTTTCCAGATTTACCATTGTTGTTCCTTGAGATTGGAAGTTGGCGGTTTCCCTCTTCTACAACAATGGTTTCTGATTTTTCAGGTAACTTATCGGTCAATGTCTCTGGCGGTTTGGATTTTTTGGCTGTGGAGTTGTAGGGAGGGGTTCTGAGGGGATCTTCTTTAGTTTCTCTCTTAAGCAGAGGGACATTGCCTCTAGAGGAGGTTTTGTCTTCAAACCCGGTACCCTAACACTTTATCGCAATCCCACCTCTCGTAGAGGCATCGACGGGTGTGGCTAGTGTAGAAGAGAACATTCTCCCAGAGGTTGAGGGGGTTGTAACTGCTAACCCTGAAGAAGATCCAAACCCTCGAAAGAAAAAGAAGGATCGGTGTCTAAAAAATTTGATTCAAGCCCGTTCTTTGTTCCTTGGGATGGATGTTAAGGTTGAGCATGCAGGGATTATGGTGGAGAGGACAATGGTTGGGAAAGCTCATGGTCGCCGGTTTTGAGATAAAACCCTCAAGATATGGGTCTTGAAACATTGGTCTCATAGGTTGAAAATCATTTTGGAAACAATTGTGCTCACCATGGGATGGTTTTCTTTCCTCTTTCAGTTACTCAAGGATGCTCAGTCGATCCTAAACAACAATTGGTGTTATGGGTCTTCGCCTTTAGCTCTAAAACTTTAGACCCTGTTGTTCGATGTGGCTAAGGAGATGTTGGACGTAGCCCTCATATGGGTGCACTTTATTATGCTTCCCTTTGATTATTGGATGACGCCTATCTTCAAAGGCATTGGAGACTCTCTGGGTTCGTTTATGGAAGAAGATATGTCTTTTAAATCTACATGAGAGATGTGAGTTGCTCAGATTTTGGTCAAAGTTTACATTAGGGAGGGACTCCACAACGAAATTGAGATAGTTTATGGAGACCAGTCATTTATACAGAGGCTAGATTACGAGGGAGTCCCTTTCAGATGTCGTCGATGTCATCAGTATGGGCATATTGTGGTGGACTTTCAATTTTCGTTCAGACCTAGGAGAGAAGAATCATTAGACAATGATTTTGGTTCAGGCCAGGGGGACAAGGAGGTTTCCCCTCAACAAGAGGTTTCTCTTTCTTCTTCGGGTATCACTCCCCTAATAGCTCTAGTGCCGCTCGAAGCAAGGGATACTGAAATGGTGGATCAATGGATCACTATCGCTGGCCATGGAAGTCCTCTGGAGGCTTCTCCTATGGATACGGTGCAACCCACTAAAGTGCCTTCAACTGTGACAAGTATGCTGGAATTTTGTTTTGGTTCTTTTAACAACATACATGCACTTTCATTTCCTTTTGATATCATGAGAACTATAGCATCTCTTTCAATTAATCCCTCTACCAACATGGTCCCTTGTACCTCGATTTAGACTGGTCCGGTGGTGCCCGATGCTAAGGTTACCTCTACAACTTCCTCTCAGAAGTCTACCTCTTCTAGTGGGTGTAATTTGAGACCTCGGCTTGAACATGAAAGTGGTGGGTTGGGATTCAATCCGGGGATATCCCAAGAAGGAAAGGGGAGAGGAAGGAAATCTTTATTTTCTAAATCCAAAGATAAGGATCATCAAGAATTTGTTGATGGGCGCCAAGCTTCTCTTTTCAGGGTTCTTAGAGCAACGAACACCCATGGAAGGGTGCTCTCATTATTGTGCTCTCATTTAATTTTTGTGGGTCCGGTGCACCCTTCCAAAAAAATGTCACTTAAGAGACTGGTTGAGAATATTTCCCTAGACATTTTGATGCTTCAGGAAATAATGGGTGAAAGTGGTATGGTCTCAAGGATTCTAGGCTCTCTGCTATCAGAATGGGACTTCTATGCCTTGGACACCCAGGTTAGATCTGGGGGACTGGAAACAGGTTGGCTCTATAAATCTATCAGGCTTAACAATGCTTGGGGCTTCACCTCGGGTCTCGCGATTGATATTACCTATGAGGAATTAGACAAATATCTGTGCATTCTTAACATGTATGGGCCTTATTTGGAAAGGGAAACATTTTGGGAAAACCTTCTTTAAAATTCCTTCTTGGATGCAGACAATATTATCCTTGGCGAGGACCTCAATTTCACGATAGATGCGTCGCAGGTTTGGGGTACAAATGAAAGTGTGGATCCTTTGGGAGGCTTATTTTCACATCTTTTTATGGAAAGGGGTCTTATTGATCTAGCCCCTACTTAGCTAAAACATACCTGGAGGAACAAGCGAAGTGGAGATGACAGAATTGAATAAAGGATCGATCGATTTTTAGTCTTAGAAGATTTATCGATGGCCCCCATTAATCTCGGGCAATGGGTGGACAGTGGCAGTGACTCAGATCACTTTTCGATTGTCTTTGAAGTTGCAGGGTTGGGAAGGAAACCTGCCAGTCCCTTTAAATTTAACTCTTGATGGTTGGAGGAAGAAGGTTTCAAAACTCTCGTTTAGGACACCTGGAGACAATATGACAACTCACCCCCTAATTCATGTGTGGTTCAGTTTGCCTCAAATATGAAATAGTTTAAGGAAGAAACAATTTGTTGGTCCAATCAAAGAAGAATTAGAGATAATCAAGACCTGAAAGCTATTGAGGCTAAGTTAAAATCCATTTATGATACTGAAGGAGGAGGTTTTCTTTCCAATGATTCAAAGGACCAACTTGTGATATTGGAAGCAAGATACAAGAAACTTCTAGCGGATAGGGAAGAGGATTGGAGGCTGAAAAGTCGTGCCATTTGGTTGAAAAGTGGGGATGAGAATACAAAATTATTTCAGGCTTTTGCGTGAGGAAGGAAGAATCTGAATACTATTTTTTCTTTTAATCATACGACAAGCATAAGCTTATCATATTTCAAAGACCTTGCTCAGATGGGCTGCAATCATTTCAAATATTTGTTTAAATCCCCCCTGAGAATCAACATACAGGATATCATTCAGACGACTCTTTATTTCCCCAGATTTGATGAAGAGGAAGACAACCGATATCTAATCGTTGAGGTCTTGGAAGAGGAGTTGTTGGAGGTCCTTAGCAGTTTCAAAAATGACAAGAGCTAGGGGCCCCATGGATGGTCGGTCGAAGTTTTTCAAATATCCTTTGATATATTGGGAAGGGACATTCTTCGAGTAGTCAATGAGGCGCACCTGAATGGAAGAATATTGGCCCCTTTCAATGCAACTTTCATCGCCTTGATTCCAAAGACTGATACTCCCTCATCGTTTGAGTATTTCAGACTGATTTCACTTTGTAATGGGATATATAAGATTATTGCCAATATTATTTCTCAGAGAATTAAGGTGGTTTTGTCGAGATCCATAAACCTTGAGCAGTATCAGTTTGGTTTCCTCGAAGGAAGGCAGATTCATGAGACAATTGGAGTGGCCCAGGAGGTTTTGCATAGTCTCAAAACCAGGAATATGAAAGGTGTTGTGCTTAATATCGATCTCTCAAACTATTATGATCATGTTAACTGGAATTATATCCATATTATTTTGACTCATATTGGATTCGAGGTACCTTTCATCATATGGGTGATGGGTTGTTTGAACTCAGTCTCTTTCGTATTTTTAATTAATAGGGTTTCTTCCCCTTTTTTGATGCGGAGTGGGGGTTATGACAGGGATGCTCGCTTTCCCCATTGCTATTCATGCTCATCTTGGAAGGCCTAAGTTGGGCCATGGAAGAGGCAAAGCACTCATAGGATTTCAAGGGCATACACATTTCTCTGAATTTGATTATTACCCACCTTTGTTTTGTGTACGATGTTCTCATTTTCTATGATGGATCGACGAGAGACACGGTTAAGTTAATAGAAATACTTGATCAGTTATGTCAGGCTACTGGTATGGAAGTCAATGGTAGAAAATATTTTGTGTCGTATTGTAATTTCACGAACCAAGAGTTTGAGCCATATCAGAATCTATTTCATTTTTCTCTGATCGAGTTTGAGACAGGATTCAAATAACTTGGTTTCCATCTAAAGCCTAACAACTATGGTAAGAGAGATTGGATATGGTTAATAGCCAAACTTGAAAATCGTCTTCCGAACTGAAGTTTTAGGTGGTTTTCTAGAGTGGGCAGGTTATTTCTAATCAAGTCAGTTCTGTAAACAATTTTTGTTTCTTGGATTGCTCTGTCCTAGATCCCAAAAGGAATTATTGAAAAAGCACGTCAAATGTGTTCTCGTTTTCTATGGCAGGGGCACAAAGACCATTTTGTAATTCCTTGGATTCGATGGGATAGAATTGATACTCCAAAATCGATGGGGGGATGGGGTCTGTTGGCGACAGAAGTCACTCTTGGATTGCTGACAGGAGCAGAGCCCGACGCCCATCAGTTTTATGTCCCGATTTTTCATAGATGGGTGATCGAATGGAAGGAAACTCAAAGCGATAGCGTTCCAACTCTGAAACTAGGCCAGGTATGCATGAGCAAATGAGGTCTTGCGTAAACTTCAGACAATGAGTTGTAGTAAAGGGTGAACGGGCGGAAGACTTGTATGAGAAGAGTGCAAAGATCTATTATAAACAGCAGGTTCCTAACAGATCGTAGAAGAAGGCGTTTAAACACGAGATCGGCTTGCACTTAAACACAGAAAACCAGAGAATACAATAATGCAACGATAAATCATTTATCATAACAGCACTGCAATAATTCGCACAAGTCGGTCGTTCACGAACTCTCTTAGCAGGAGATGAAAATTAGACGGAGTAAGAAGAATTGTCTGTCATAAAACAAGAAATCTCCCATACAAAATGCATAAGCCGAAAACTAGAATAGTTGTTAAAAATTTATAGCAGGGAGCTCTGCTCTACCATCGATGCTTACAAAATACAAACACTGAGTCTATATACTCAGGAAAAATCTCCTCGCGGAGGCGTGACTCAGTCACCCAATGCTGGGTGTCCCTTCAATCAAACTCGTACTGATATATTTCTTTAAATGCCACCTTGACTACGCATGGCTCCTGTAAGGAGGGTAGCTGAGTTATTAAGTGTTCGGATAGCGTGTGCAGACCTCTCTATCGAGCTGAAGACTTTGGCATGGCTTCTTTGAGAAAATCGATACACATGACTTTCTCGGGCAGACGGTTTTCCAGACCCTCCATTCCCCTTACTTAATGACTGAAAGGAGGCTTCAACCACCCGCTTGATTTTCATTAACTGCTTCCTCAGGGAGTGTCCGAGACGATATGCTCAGGAGCTTCGACACTTCGCATCTCACGATGGGAGGAAGCTGGTCCTCGTTCCTTAAAGTTGTGAGTGGTGAGGAGGTGATGGAGCCCAATCGTGCACCACGTATTCCCTCTTTAATGGACGACTGAAAATGCTTCGTGGCGTCGCGGGCCCCATCTTCTATGCTTTCGCCGTTCGTGAATATGAAAGGGCCAACCTTGCTTATCGAAATCGCGATGAGCGATATGCCGAGACGGCTCATTCTGATGCCACGCGTCCCTCAAATCTGACGGTCCCAAACTCCCCCGACGTTGCAGTGGGCCCCAGGTCCTGAATGTTCCCGCTACTTCGCGTATCGGGATATGATGGAACTGCTTTTCGCGTGCTGGAGTTGCGATGAGCGAGGCGCCAAGATGGCTCTTCTTGCGGCCAGGTGTCCCCTCTGGATGGATGGTTGAAAACACTTCGGCGATACTGTGGGCTCGAGTCCTGAATGCTCTCGCTACTTCGCACCTCGCGGTGGGAGGAAGCTGGTCCTCATTCTTCAAAGTCACTAAGGGCGAGGAGGCGATGGAGCCCGATCGTGCACCACGTACTCCTCAGGGATGAACGGTTGAGATCCTTTTGGTGATATATAAGCGCTATCCATTGCGCTAATCCTGGCGCAACTCTGCTAACTGCGATTACTCGTCGATCGTTGATCTGCTCCATCCATGGATCCTGGGCGTTGACGACATACTTTGCCCGCTTGCTTGATTGGAAGTCAAGAAAAACGAGATTTTTCCATGCTGCACTCGGGTGCTTCTCGTGTAACTTGCAGACCCAAATTCTCTCGAGCCCAAGACAAGAATTATCGCTAACATTAGGCTCCATGGGGGATAGAGTCATCCCTGCGATGCTCTAAGAACTCCTTCTGCAGCTTCAGTGCCTTGTTGTTGGGCTATGGAGTCACTTATTAAGCCGGAAAACATGAAAAAGGAAATAAAACAAGAAAACAGGAAAATATTTACAAACAGAGGAGCCGATTAAGGCTCAAATAAAACACTTCTTCAGAAAATGCCCATTCACTGGGCTATTGAAAACCTCCTCACCCTCCAGATCCTGTAACCCATATGTGTTGTTGGAGAAAATCTCAGAGATTCTAAAGGGGCCGATCCAGAGGGCGTCGAACTTGTTGTGCTTGCCTTTATCCTGTTTGGGTGCGTCCCACTTAAATACCAAGTCCCGGATCTCGAACTCCTTTTTCCTGAACTTCTTGTCAAAAGCCTGTTTGATCTTCTGTTGATGACTGTAAGCTGCATTCCTCACTTGTTCTCTGATTTGCTTCACTTCCACTATCTGATGAATTCTTCTGATCATATGATCTGGTTCTCCCTCATAGTCTTGAAAGAACTTTGCCACAGGTAGGGTGAGTTGAGTAGGAAAAACCGCCTCTACTCCGTAGATTAGTTGAAACGGCGAAGTGCCCAGAGACTTCTTCATGGTGACACGATCGGCCCACAAAGCAAATTTCAATTTAGAATCCCAGGCTCTTTTGTTATCCTCTAACAATCTCTTGATGATCTTTATCAGGCTTTTGTTAGAGGATTCCGCTAACCATTGCCCTGGGGATAGTAGGGGGTGGAGTGAATTAGCGAGATCTGGAACTGCTCACAGAACTTAATAAGAGGTTCGGATCTGAAAGAAGCAGCATTATCGGTGACGATCCTGCTGGGACAGCCAAATCGGGCTATGATATCCTCCAGGAAGCTAATAATTACTTTGTGCGATGCGCTTATGGTGGGGACAACTTCTATCCACTTGGTGAAATAATCTGTTACAGTCAGGATCCATCTATGCTGACCGCTTGAGGGAGGATGAATTTCTCCGATGAAGTCCAACCCCCACTGCTGAAAAGGCGTCGAAGCTACTATGGGTTTTAATGGCAGCGATTTGAGCTGTTGTTTTCCTGAGAACTTCTAGCATTTGATGCAAGCTCGGATCTCCCTGCAAACATCGACGAATAGAGTGGGACAGTAATACCCAGCTCAGAGTATCTTGTGAGCTGTGGTCTTCCAGAAATAATGTCCTCCGCAAAGGCCGCTATGAAAATCGCACGTAACCCTTTGGGCCTCCTGCGGGTCCAAGCATCTCAGAAATACCCCTAGAGGGTCTCTCCAGTACAAGATTTGATCGATGAGGCAATACCTGACCGCCTTGAGCTTTAAATCTCTTGCTTTGCTTCTTCCCATGCCATCCGGCGGCTTCAACTCCTGCAGAAAATACAGAATGTCACGATAACAAGCACATTCTATCAGCGATAAGCCATCTTGAGAGCATTGGCTGGATGGCTCAGCTTGTTGAGATCCTGGGCAAGTATTGATGAAACTAACTCCCAAGGCTTCGCAGTTGGATTCAGCCAGTAGCTTGGCTAAACCTTTCCCCTTAACCAACTTGGTGGGCTTTATTTCTAAATCAAATTCCATCATTTTAGCGATCCAACGGCCTCTTTTCCCATCTATGTCGGGTTGTACAAGGATGTCCTTCACGGAAGCTGAAGGAACGTACGTTGTTACTTTTGAATGCAAGACATAGACTCTGAAAGCTTTAAGATCTTTCACTAAGGCATAGGCCTGTTTCTCCATGATTTCATACCTACTTTCTGCGTCTCTTAACGCCCTGCTGACGAAGGCGATGGGCTGCTCACGCCCTTCCTCATTTTCTTGCAATAAGACCGTCGCCACTGTATCAAAAGAAGCAAAGGAGAAAATCAAGAAATCCTTGGAATAATCAGGACTGATAAGCACAGGCGTCTCAGTCAATGCCTTCTTAATTTGGTCAAAAGATGCCTGGGGCTCAGCGGTCCATCTCACTTCGCTTCCCTTCCTGAGCATGGTCGTGATGTGCTTTACTAGCTCGGCAAAATTTGAAACAAATATCCTTAGGAAGTTAATCTTTCCTAGAAATGCCTGGACCTCATTTTTAGACCTGGGAAGTGACAGGGTTTGGATCGCCTCCACTCTGATGGGATCAATCCTCACTCCCTCTGCTAATACTATATGTCCCAATAACTTCCCTTCCTGCATAGCAAACAAGGGCGAGGAGGCGATGGAGCCCGATCGTGCGCCACGTACTCCTCGGGGATGAACGGCTGAGATCCTTTTGGTGATATATAAGCGCTATCCATTGCGCTAATCCTGGCGCAACTCTGCTAACCGCGATTACCCGCCGATCGTTGATCTGCTCCATCCATGGATCCCGGCCGTTGACGACATACTTTGCCCGCTCACTTGATTGGAAGTCAAGAAAAACGAGATTTTTCCATGTTGCACTCGGGCGCTTCTCGTGTAACTTGCAGACCCGAATGCTCTCGAGCCCAAGACAAGAATTATCGCTAACAGGGTCTTAAAAACCTATTCCTATTCTCTAATATATTGGTAGCGAAATGTTCTTGGCGCCTTATTAAATTGCAGAACTTGTTGTCTACGGTCCTTGAACAGAAGTATCTTAGTCCCAGCTCTATTATCGAATGGATTTGGAACCCGAATAAATATTCACTCAACTCTTCTATTATGTGGAAGGAACTCATTAAAGCATTCGATTTAGTTGGTGGTGGGCTAGCATGGAAAGTGGGCAATGATAGAAGTATTAGAGTTGGTGTTGATCTGTGGGTGGGATTTGGCCAGAATCATATCCTCCCCAATAACTTAATAGAAGCTCTTCAGAATCAAGGTATTTTTCATTTAAATCAGATTACGGATCCTTTAACAACCAATTTATTTTCTCAAGGTTGGGTGACAACAAATCAAATCAATCTGGAAGGAGGAGTTTTGCAATTTGGAATAATTTCATCATAGCCCTCCAATCTTCTCATGTCAGAATTCTGAACAGAGTTGATGAGCTTATTTGGAATTATGATCTTCATGGTTCTTATACGCCAAAACTTGGTTACCATAGGCTAATTGCGGATCTTTTAGGCAGTCCAACTAATTGGTGGTGGAAACGTATCTGGAAATTTAAGTGTCCAGCAAAGACACGCCTCTTTATGTGGTGCATTCTTGAAAACAAATTCCCCACATGGGATCTATTGAAATAGAGAAGTTTCTCGGGGTCGAGTTGGTGTCCCTTGTGCAAAAAAGAACTAGAAAAGATGTCCCATATCTTCATCTCATGCCCTTTCTCATTTTAAGTTTGGGTTGAGGTCTCTCGAAGATTAAATCATGGGTGTATATGGCAAGGAGAGACGGTAAATGTTCCTTTTCACTCTTGTGTCTCTAACTACAATAACATAAATTTTAAGGCCCTCCCTCTGATCATTTTGTGGGTTGTTTGGATTGCACGTAATAAATTCATCTTTCAAGAGACTCCCTATTGCCCTGAAGTGATCATGGTAAACAAGCTCAATATTCTCTCCTTTTATCCGCAGTGTAATGATGCTCCTTGAATCAGAGTTGTTCAAAATGAAGAGATTAATAATGCCATCCCATGGGCCTACTTTGATGGAGCCTCCCATTCGAAAAAATAACAGAGCAGGGGTGCAGGGTTTTTTTTATTTTCGATTTAATTTTCTTTGAAATCTCCATGGGTTTTAGTGAAGGAACAAATAACCATGCGGAACTTTTGGCTTTAAAACTTTTGCTTTCCTTTGCTCTAGAAAAAGGGTGCAATTCTCTTCAAGTTTTTGGGGACTCCATGTTGGTCTTGAATTAGGTCAGGAAAACTCATAGATTCCTGAACACATACCTTACACCCCTCTTGGAGGAATTCTTATTGTTGATTACCAGATTTTATGTTGTTCACTTTATGCACATTTACAGGGAACAAAACCAGAAGGTCGACCAACTTTCTAAGGTTGATTTATAGTTGGCTCCGGGACGGATTGTAGTGACTTCACATGATAGGGATATATAATTCCAGTTTTTTCATGAGCCTTTTAGGGAGGCTCCCAATCCCCATCAAATATAACATCTTTGATGATCTCTTTATGGAGTTGGTTTTTTTGGGATAGGACTGCTATGTGGATATTTTGTTCTTGCAGTCATATGTATTTTTCCTCTATATATTGTGTATGGAATATTTTGTATCAAGATCTATATGTATGAAAGATATATCAGATGAATATGTACCTTTGTACACATCGACTTATGTAATTTTGTAACTCTTTGTAGTAATAAAATTAGGGTTTTTTTTTTCTCGAGGAAAAAAAAACATCTATGCATGCTACTAATTTATACAATATTGGAAATAAATTTGAGACACAACTTATTAAAGAAACTTCAAAATTGGTGGCATATCTTCTTGATTGAACATCAACAAGAATGTGGCTAGACATAAGAAAACTTATATAGACTGATAATAATCAATCTCTTCCATGGCTTGATCATGAAGTTCAACAATGTGAATTTGCACATTTGCAGTTTCCTCCTTTTCAAAATCAACATGCATAAGAAATGAATCAACATGATCAGCAACAACCACAACATATAAAACTCATTTGGTAGCTACAACAACATCAATAAGTGGAAATGGATTCTGAGAGGTATGAGAAAAAAATCAATGCTTGATTTGACCAAGTGCATTTCCCCTCACAAAGACATTTTCCCAGTATTGGATGAAAAGGTAGAACTTTCACAATAGGAATTTCCCCTCTTAAGGAAATGTACCCTCCTAAGGACCCATGTTTAATCTATGGGTTGAAAATTAGGTCTCAAAACATGTCATAAATTGTCAAAGAAATTTTTCATAGGGAATTTTGACATATATTTGAGGCATAAAAAGCAATACTTTTTTTTACTAGATTGGGTCCAAAAAAAGGTCAAAAGTAAAACTTATGGTTATATTGAGAATAACCATTACTATGTGAGTGATAAACATAGACAACATACAATCTTAGGCACACAGTAGAGAAGCCTCATGTTTCTAGTAACCATATAATTGTTTCATTTCAACAACTTGGAGATGAAATTGTAGTAAGGTCATATAAAACAATATAATAGGGAAAGAGAGCCAGTCATGTAAAACCAATCTCCCTTATGACTTTTGACACACAACCAATGTTCTCTACAATTTTTCACTATGAAAAATGTTTTTTTTTTTAATTATTAATTTGTATATTCTTGTTTTAATGGAAAATTATATTATTTGAGTGAATCTACCCTAAGTCATTGAATTAAATGATTTGAGTAAATCTACAATGAATTGATGAATGTGTTTGATTATTGCTATGGAGATGATTTTGGTTTAAATGAGAAACCACTTTAATGATGAAGATGACGATGCTTAATGTCCACCCAGACCAATTGATCTATCGGACCTTAAGAAGAAGAGAGATTACTTCGATTTCTTTAAAAATGTATTTCTATGATAAAAAATCATTAAGATAAGTGCTCCAAGATCACCATAGTTTTGATGACTTAGGAGGTTAGGATGGTCTATATTGTGGCAAATATTTTTAAATTGGGATCTAATTTGGGAATAAGCAGGGAAATCTAAGAGGAATTTTTTTCATCTTTAACCCTCTTAGTGTCACAAATATAATAGATTCTTTCATCCCATAATGTTTTGGGAATTGTCCAGCACCCAATTTCACTATGTAGCTCGTGAGAGTTTGTTCTTATTTTAGCAATGTTGGTTTTCTTCTTTGCACTTCTTAAAACTAAGAGGTACTTTTGATCTTCTAAATGAGGGTTGACCACCTCCTTGTAGTAGCTTAGTTTCCTTTTATCCTCTAATTCTTTATCACACCACACATTCTCCTTAAATTTAGAAGTGATAATATTTGTAATATTATCGGTATTCTACATGATGGATTTATATGCCATCCCTGCTTTATATGCCATCCCTGCTTGAGCCACTGGTGGTTTTGGCTGGAGTTTGAAGCAATTTTGGGTAGCCTCTTTTCATCCATGTTGTTTATCTTGTTCTTGTAAGTTAGATATCAATCACAGCGATGCTCTCAGTGGGGGGAATGCTTGCTTTTAAGGAGGATAGGATAGGGTGTATTGCCCTTAATTTTTGGAGGATAGTTTGTTTGTATTGTAACTATTATGTTTTAATATCCAACTACTTATGGATTAAGATAATGCAGATCAATTTTAAACCCAGATATAATAGATGGATTTTCATTCTATTTTCTTACTAGCAATAAGTAAAAAAAATTCTTGGCTTTCTATGATTTATGTTTGTTTTCTCAAAATTGGTTCAATGTGCTATATGATTTGTGATTCATGCACATATTTTCACTTTTATTGATCATTCTTATCCATGATGAGAGCATCATAGCCAACACCACCATTTATGATTTCAAATAGCATTGGTTGTATATTGCACATATATTAGTTCTTTGTGTTGTGGTTAAATGAATTATGGCTTATTTTCCTGTTACACACATAAAAGAAACAACTATTAACAACATCTATGAACAAAGGGCGAGTGCTAAGATGCATATAACACTTGTTTCAATAATTTTTGGATTATTAATATTTACCATTTTACTATTGTTTTAACTAAAATACAACCCTTAACTTCTTTGAATGGAATACAATGCATGAGAAATGGAGTTTGAGAGGCATGAGAAAAAAAATATTTGATTCAAACAAGGACATTTCCCCTCCCAGAGAAATTTTCCTAATATCGGATAATAAGGTAGAACTTTCGGAATGGACAATTTCCTCATAGGGGCATTTCCCCTCCCAAGGACTTATATTGAAAATATGGGTTGAAAATTAGATCACAAAATAGGTCATGCAAATAATTAGCAAAAAAAAAATTCACAGGGAATTTTGACATGTATTTGAAAATAATACTTTTTTTGACTAGTCTAGGTCCAAAAGAAGGTCAAAAATAAGGCTTATGGTCGTAGTGAGAACAACCATTACTAAGTGATAAACATAGAGGGTGGACAATTCCGGGCACACATTAAAGAAGCATCATCTTTCTCATCGTCATATAATTGGTGTAGTCCAACAACTTGGAGATGAAATTGTAGTAAGTTCACATAAAATGATAAAATAGGGAACGAGAGACAATTATATAAAACCATTATCCCTTATGCCTTTTGACACACAACCAACATTATTTACAATTGTTACTATGAAATTGTTGTTTTTTAGCATCACTAATTTGCATATTCTTAGTTCGATGAAGAATTAAATTATATGAGTGAATTTGCACTAAACTGGTGAATTAGATGATTTGAGTAAATCTACAATGTTTGATTATTTTTATGGAGTTGAGTTTGGTTTAAACAAGAAACCACTTTATTGCAAGGATTTTATTTGTTTGCATTGTAACTATTATGTTTTAATGTCCAACTACTTATGAGTTATGCTAACATAGATCTGTTCGACAACACAGGTATTCCAAGGACGAACACCTTCAGTAACCACTCACATAACCAGATCAAATATCAACACACCGATGTTTTCACGTGGTAAAACCCCTACGGGGAAACATCCACGGCCCCAGCCAACGCAGCCACTTGGAGCAGTTTATTAATGCAAAGAAAAAGATTATAGAGAGATTTTACAAGAGAGTTTCTCACAATCGATCATCGGCAAATGACCCTCCATGCTCTTTAAATAGAGATTATGGACCAATCGGGTGTTAAGCCACGGATCAATGGTCGTTAAGATCGAGGAGAGTATGAAACGTCAGATCACTCTATGTCGGGAACATATCGTGACCGTCGGATTGCCTAACTACAAATGCATACTAATGCATACTAAAGAAACACACTTTTACCCAACG
>ML787839.1:17434-37441 GCA_009831015.1 Picea engelmannii | reverse complement strand
GAGAGATAGTCACATTGACTATTGGTTTAGAGCATGCCTTATCTACATGTTGACATCAATAATTGGTAATTGGTGTTGACATCAATGTTGGTATTTCCATCAATGCCAAAGGGAGAGATTGTTGGATCATGTTGTCATTGATGTCAATGGTTTGATTGATTGATGTCATTAATTGACGTCAAGTGATTGATTGATGTCAAAGGATTGATTGATTGATGATTGATGTAATGTAATATGTATTGTCCCTGATGAGAATGCATAGATGAAGATGGATCAATGAGTTGTCATTGATATGATGAAGATGGATCAATGAGTTGTCATTGATACATGATGAAGATGGATCGATGTGGTTTCATTGGTATATGATGCATTGTTGGAGCCATGTATAGATGACTCATTATTGTCTTATCATGATTGATAAGGTGCACAAATGGATGAACTCCAAAGTGGTCCCCTTATGGTGAAATTTGAACTCCTTTCAAATTCGATTCTCCACGTCTTCGTTTTGCAAGGACAATTATGGACACGTTGTATGGTGTGCATTTATGTATGTTAGGACATGCTTGGATGCCAACGTTGGGCTAAGAGATTATGCTTGGTTACTATGGGTAGTCACTACATGTTAACATATGATGTTGCATATATACGTTTCCACTTTACTAAATAGATAGCTTTAGTTTGTTTGTTTGGCCTGGGCAAGAAGTGTGAGTTGGCTCCACTTTCAAAGCTTTCTAATTTTCTATTTTTGAGTAATAAAATGTATTGTTTCTAGGGTTAGACAAACTACTCTCTCTCATCGGGAAAAGAAAATGGAGATTCCTGTGAAGAAACTATACCCTTTCAAATTTCACAACCTCTTTTTAAAGGATCCAATAAGGGATCGGGGATCAAAAATGGAGATTCTTATTTAGTAATAATGCTAATTCCATAGGTTTCTCTATAGTTCGAATGGATATACGAGCTTGCATGGAGAAGTCCTGGCCATTCTACTATGGGTAGGTTTTCCATCGCATATCTAAGTTTTCTATGAGGTTGGTGCTTTAGATTTTGATACGGTGGTAACGTATTGTGTTTTATATCGTGTCCAGGTTCAAGCAATTGAAATAATGGAAACATCGTGTCCAGGTTCAAACAATTGAAATAATGGAAACATCGTGTCCAGGTTCAAACAATTGAAATAATGGAAACATCGTGCCCAGGTTCAAATAATTGAAATAATGGAAACAAAGGATTAATTTTTCTTATGTAAAGCCATGATAATAACGTATTCCTAATAATTCAAAGAATTTATGTGACTAAAATATGCATGGGGAACCCCACATGAGCGCGGTTTTCATGAACATAGAAGCATGTGCTTTATGCCTTCTTGGTGGGGACTTGTTGCTCCGCAACTCCTCTTGTTTATTTATGTTGTGGTTAAATGGATCATGGGTTTTTTCCCATTACTCCTCTTGTTTGTTTATGGCGTGGTTAAATGGATTATGGGTTTTTTTCCATTACAAGCAAAAAAAAAACAATAACTATTAACATTTATGAACAAAGGAAGAGGACTAAGATGCATGTCTTGACAATGTTAGGATTATTGATTTTTATCATTAAATTATTACAAAATTGATTATCTTTTACAAAATCATTTTTTATTATCTTTGCAAAATTGATTCAATGTGCTATATGATTTTTTGATTCATGCATAAGTTTCACGTATATTAGTGATTCTTGTACGAGATGAAAACATTATAGCTAACAACATCATTTATGATTCCAAATAACGTTTGAACATATTAATTTTCCCTGTTATGATTAAACGAATTATTATTTATTTTCTTGTTACAAACATGACAACTATTAACTATATCTATGAAAAATATAAAACTTAAAATAAATACAATAGTTATCTTATTAACCTTATGATTATTAATTTTTATTATTAAGTTTTTAATTTAACTACAATACAGCTCTTAACTTCCTTGAATGAAAATCAAGGAATATTTTTTTTTATAAATTATAAACACAACGTTCACGAACTATCAAAGCTTAAATATAATACCAAAATATCCACATAAATGAAATCTTATAAATATATAAATCTTAAATCTAATACCAAAATATCCATACTTAATAAGTTCATAAATGAAATCTTATAAATAAATAAATGTTTATAGAGTAAGAACCAAACTATCAAAGCTTAAATCTAATACAAAAATATCCATACTTAATAAGTTCATAAATGGAATCTTATAAATATTTATAAATAAATATTTATAGAGTAAAAACCAAAGTCATAAAATCTTAAACCTAAACATAAAAATAATGTAGCAATAAGTAAGATCTTAGGCATAGTTCATTTTAGTTGTTGGGTTAGTTCCTCATTCGTCCAATTAGATTGTTCACCACATCAAGCATCTTTCATTCATCCATGATCTCATCTATCATTTTTAAGTTTGAGAGGCTTTGTCATATTTGAAAAGGTTATGCATAGTATTGAGAATTTGTTATTTTGTTGAGTGAGGTGGGTCAAAAATGATTATCAAGTGTTCAACTGTGTGATTATATTTTTCTTCTTTACGATTAATAAAATCGGGTTGATTCGGCATGGAAAGTTTAGGTGAATCTATACTCATAACATATATAATGCTACATTACATAGAGGGAATGTTATAAGTGAGTCATTTATCAGAATTTTGTGTACATGTGTAATGATTTTTCTCTCGAGGAAAATTTTGCAAGGAAATTTAAGAGATGTTTTTCCACATTTATAAAAGATATTTTTAATAAATTTATTAGAGTAGACTAGTATAGCCCATTTAGAGAGATTATGTCGATATTTGTAGGTACAAAATTATCCAAACACTCAACAACATTAGTGAAAAATGGTTAAGTTAATTCCATAAACTAAACCTACGCAATAATTTACAAAAACACACTTACAAAATCAATAAACAATTAAAATGAAAAAAAAAAAAAATCTATAAAAAAAAAATAACTTCATTACATCTCATCCACAATTAATTATGTGAACTAAACACACTCAATAATTTGCAAAAACACACTCATAATATCAAATTAACAATTAAAATGCAAAAAAAATCTTCTCCGTTAAAAATAACTTCATTACATCTCATCCAATTGAAATAATATAACACTCGAAAATAATATACAGTTTGAGGTCTGAGTGGGCTTAATGGTTAAGAACATGTGTTTCCTCTTAAGAGGTCACAAGTTCAAACCAGAGGGAGGTAGGGTATGTATACCTCCATAGACTTTACCAGTCAAATCGCTAAATGGAGAGAGGTCCCTTGTCCCACAAACAAGGAGATCTCATACACCAATTTAATGTGGCTTAGCCATGACTTTAAAAATAAATTATTATTATTATTATTAATATAATACTTTCAACATGAAACAATTTAAAACTCTACAGTCTAAAATAAAATCGTGTATAATAAATAAAATAAAACAAAGAACCTTCACCCATCCCACGTAAACTTAACAAAAACTCAAATCCAAAATCAAGTTAAAATCTTTGCGTACCCACGATGAGCACTTTCCAAACTTTTATGAATATCATTTACGAGAGTACAAATCCATTATTCTTAAGAATGGTTGAGAATAATTTTTTATTTGATAAAATAATTACATCAAGCTAATTGAAAATTTCCAAGGTGGGCCCTTTATCCCTTACAAATATTTCAAGTAGGGCCTTTATCCCTTAGATAGTCGAGATTCTCTTAATTGGCAGCATAGAATTATGTCTTCCATTCTTCCACCACAAAGCACCATGAAACATGCCACATTGTCTTCTACTTTGGATAAAGGTTTTGCTCATCTAAGTGCCATTTATTTAATATAAATTAATAGCATAAAGGTTTATGATTTATAACATAAAATAGCATGTTATTACAAATATTTCAAGTGGGCCCTTTATCACTTAGATAGTTGAGATTCTCTTAATTGGCAGCATAGAATTATGTCTTCCATTCTTCCACCACAAAGCACCATGAAACATGCCACATTGTCTTCTACTTTGGATAAAGGTTTTGCTCATCTAAGTGCCATTTATTTAATATAAATTAATAGCATAAAGGTTTATGATTTATAACATAAAATAGCATGTTATTACAAATATTTCAAGTGGGCCCTTTATCCCTTAGATAGTTGAGATTCTCTTAATTGGCAGCATAGAATTATGCCTTCCATTCTTCCACCACAAAGCACCATGAAACATGCCACATTGCCTTCTACTTTGGGTAAAGGTTTTGCTCATAATAACATAAAGGTTTATGATTTATAACCAAAAATAACATGTTATTACAAATATTTCAAGTAGGCCCTTTATCCCCTAGATAGTTGAGATTCTATTAATTGGCAGCATAGAATTATGCCTTCCATTCTTCCACCACAAAGCAACATGAAACATGCCACATTGCCTTCTACTTTGGATAATATCTCAAAGGTTTATTATTTATAACATAAAATAACATATCTTACCTTCAGGCAACAGGGATTATTGTAAACCGTTTTTTTTCCCTCATATTAATTTACATGTAAACTAATGCATTTTTTATTTTTTTTTGTATATTATCCCAAGTCTTAACGTGAAGAGTTATGGATTATTTTTTCCCAACCAATAAGATTTTGGAATAGAATTTTGTTCACCAATCAAATAATTTGAGGCCTTATTTGGCCTCATATCGAGGTAATTTTGTTTTTTTCCTTAGGTTTAAAGGTTTAAAGTTAAGATTTCGGATGTACGATTTAGAAATGCAATTAATGTTGTCTCAAGACATAGCATTAGTTCCTTAACATTTTATGTTAGAGCGCCATATCTTAAGTTTATAGTTGAAATATGGCTCATCGATCCTATTGTCAAATTGTTGACAAATGTTAATCCATTGTTGCCACCTACACTATCATTGACACCTACAGCTCAACATCGACATGAAAACATCTTTACTTCACTGTCACCTACACCTACAACACACCATTGACATGCAAACATCTTCACTTCACTGTCATTTTTTAGGACTCTCTTTCCTTCCGTTTGCTGTCATTTTTCATTTTCGACTTTCCTTTCATTTGTTGTCATTTTTCATTTCCGACCAGGCTCTTTCCTTCCTGTCTCTCCTTCCCGACTCGTTTGAGGTTCTTCTTCTTGGATACTCTCCAGAGAAGGTCTCCACAAATTGAAACCAGCCTTATGCTTGACACCAACTCTGGCACATTGTTTTTGCATTACAAAGGTCATCAAAGCTTCTTAGTTACTCATATTTTCCTGGAAAGAAATCCCAGACAATTGCTTTGCAGGTATCCTAACCTTTAAAAATCGGTTTCGTGTGACTATGAGTTGCTTAAAAGAGAATGTATGCAATGGATCTAAAGTTGGAAGGGATGCCACATGCTCTCGATCTGTCTTTGTGTATGTTGCCTCTACTTCTTGCTCTGTTGTTGGTTCTCTCACAGGAAGGGATTCTGGACAAGATGGCGGTGGCCTTTCAATTGGTGGTTCTTTCACTGGTAAACGGATGAAACCACTACCTCTTCCTCTGCAAGGTAAACAAGATCAATTGTATCAACGGGGGGCTAGCTCAAATGTGGGGTAAACTTACTTGGCGTCTGTTGACGAGGAAGAAGCCCATGCCTATGCCTCTGCAACCTTTACTTCCACCTCTGCCTCTGGTGCTGGGCGATCAATTTCCTTCCCTTCTGTTGCTTCCACTGGGTATTAAATCGGTTCATTTGCAGTTGCCTCTGCATTTGCTGCTATCTTCCAAATAAACTGTTGGATCTACTATTGGTTCAGAATCAAGCGCATATGTTGTCGATGGCGGTAAAGCTGGTACACTTAAAGACGAAGGACTGGCACCTACCTTTTCCCTTGTTGTTGTGTTCTTTGCCTATCCTGCTCCTAGTGCTCCTTGCTCGGATGCAGAGTCTGTTGGGTGGTAAACTGCTTAAACTGGTGCTATTAGATGTGACTATTTAGTAGATAAATGAAGCCATATCTATTTCCATTATTACTTTTGTGTAAAAATAATAGAATGTCTTTTTCCATTTCCTTTTTTATTAAAACTCAAACCAGAGGTTCTCAATCCTATTGCTTTAATAAAGCTCAAACTAAACGTTATTCAACTACCCTTTTTAACAAAAGTGAAATAAAGGTTGTCGAACAGCTGGCTTCAATTGCATTCATGACATATCTCTCAGTATTAGGGTTTTTTTTCAAATGTTTGAAAAACTAATAGACGTTTTGGATTTTCACATGGTTGTTAAAAACAATACACAATTTTGATTTTCTTATACCCATTCTAACATCTATCATTCTATCGTCAATGTTTATGAGTTTGTAGCCACCTTTTTCAGCAGTTAAACCTTTCAGTAATCTATTCAATCATCCTTCCTAGATCGCGTGACCACATACTCTGTGATGTTGTGAGCTCGATTTGTCACATGAGTGGATCGACGTAAATGGTTTCCAAGGAACCAATAACAAGTGCATCTGTGGCAATGATATACAAGCACAGCGTAGCTTCACCATCTCTTACAAAAACCAAATAGATCTGTTCTTAAATTGTTCAATCAATAAGCTCACGGGTTCAAATAAACAAACAAAACAAATGTTACAATGCATCTTCGAAAAAGATACATATTATCGCGTTATCTACATTAGATCGCGCAAGTTGGAGATGCCATGTTGCTAGATTTAAATGTACACAGTCACTATGCTATATTTGGTGATGTTTTGCCTCCAAGCCTCACGGTTCAAATGGTTTAAATGTTCGTGGGTGCATAGTGAGCTTTCAAGAAAAATTTCGCTCTTTGTCATACTTTTCTACGAGTTGGATTCTTCTCTAGGATGTAACTTCTAATCCAATCCCTCTTTCACTAATACACATCCTTAGAGGCCTATGATTAACCCATATTGATTGTACTAAAAAGAGGACCCACCCTTGTCCTCAGGTTGGTGCATGAACTTACCAATACTTTCTTCTGACCGAACTGAGCCCTTCAGGGGACACAGTTGATCTGACACTTGCATTTTTCTTTAACAACGGTGGGGTTTAAGAATCAACTGCTTAACCTGGTTCATCTACAGAATCTTCGTCCACCAGAATACCCACTTTGAATGCCAACTTTGGTAAGTAAAAACCAAAACTCATTATCCAAATATGCCTAATTGGTGACCCACCTCCACCTCTCACACTACGTGAACTATTCGCCCATTGGCCCGCCTAATCCTTGACAATGTTTGATAAAACAACAATGCTCTCGGATGTAGTAGCATATGTAGTCATGTAAATTCCAGTTCTGGAGTTTTGAATATGGCATGCAAACTATGGAAGGACAATATTTGGATAATATTTGATTAACTTGATAATCTTTTTGCTTTGGAGAAAGTATAAATTTTGTGTTTAGGCGCCTTGAATGCAATCAAACACCTTATGAACTCCCACGATATATTTGATGAACCCTAACTAATTCCATCCACCTCGTTGCACATAATGATCGATTCCCAACTCCTAATGCTTAATCATACCAGTGAGTGCTTCAGATTAGGGAATGCTTCTGAACAAATCGAATCTAGTGACTACGTGATCTCTAGTGTCACGTGATGCATGGTGACCATGTGGAGCACTCAACATGCATGTAAACCAGGTGGAATCACCATTGCTACTTGCATCGTAAACCCAAAAGAATATTAATAATAACATATCCTTGGAAAATGTAAAGCTACAAATATATCAATAATAACATATAAAAGTAAATCCATTTTATATTTTATATTTACTTTCCTTTTCGTATGATGCACCATACTAATTAGGAATCAAGGTAGGATGAAGATTCAGTTTACTACCCTGCAGTTGCGATTATTACTGGTTTTTGTTCCAGAGCTTATTGCTGATCTAATTGATCGAGTTGCCCCAAATTAATATAATCATTGCGTGAACGAATATGAAATTATCTATTTCAATATGACCCATGAGAAAGCATTATATTTCTTTTGCACATGTAAACATGACTGAGAGTGCATTATATCTATGTCTTTATTATCATTGTTGTTATGTCTTTATTATCATTGTTGTTATCACTGCTAACATTGGGCATAACTACCTTTTCTCTTACACGGGCATAGGATAGCTAACAGTGAAATTCAGTGACAAACTTGAACACAATGGAATTTGTTTTCATCGATTGGAAACTAAACCGGTTTTGATAATTTCAGTGCACGGTGGAACGGACCAAGGGGGGTGAATCCTTGGTCCAGTCCACCGTTGCAACTAAATGTTTTGAATTATATTTCGTCATTGGGATTTTAAGTTGTATCAGGTTTGGTATGGGAACCATAACAAGTTATTATGGTTCTCTTAGGCCTGCAATTATGCATCCCTCTCATGTGAGACATGGATACTTAATGTTTTTATCTCATTAAATGTGAGATTATAACCATAACAAGCTATTCTAGTTCTCTTAGGCCTGCAACTTTTTGGCAGGGACTTGTTGCTCAACAACTGCCCTTGTTGTTATAATGATGATGTATAATTTTTCATATCTTATATGTTATTGTTATAATGATGATGTATAATTTTTTATTTAATTTAATAAATATGATTAATATTTAAAAAAAAATGTATTTATCAATTAATATTACATATATATCCTAAATTCCAACAATTTAGTGGCTTCCTAGAAGGAGATTGGAGGACTGAAATGAACAAAGGGAGCAATGAGTGAAGGGAGGATATCGGCTAGGGTTTCGATGGAGGCTTGTGAAGGCGGCACAAAGGGGTGGGATGTATGAGTGCAGGTAGGGACAAAGGAGGATGAACCAATGGCGGAGATGAATTGACAAAATGTGGCAGGGGAGCGGTCTTTCAAGGCGATTATCAGTGCGAAAGCAGGCTCGGTTTCGATAAAGAATGAAATAGGGGGTGTAGGGAAAAGACCTGTGTGTAGGCAAAAGACTTGCAATGAAGGAAACACAAACCAATAGAGAAGTTAGATTGCAACTCGCAGTCCGTAGATTGAAGAATGGATGCCTAACAAGGACAATGGAGAATAAAAGGTATGAGATCAAATCTCCCTATATGGGTAACTATATTTGGTTTGTGAAAGATCATGCTATTGTGGGGAAATTCATGGGGATTTGGCCCTCAAAGAAAGCACTGATAGGGTGGGTAAAAACATAATGGATACCCAAGGGAAATATTGACCCGAAGCTAGGTTTGAAGGGATTTTTCACAATGATTTTTAGTCATTTGGAGGATAGAGAGCAAGTTTATGAAGAAGGGTCACACTTCTTTAACTCTGAAGGGCTACACTTGAGGTATTGGATGGAGAGGTTCTCACTCGAGAAGGAAGATTTCATTGAGGCATCGGTTTGGATTTGGATGTACTCTCTCCCTCAAGAGTTTTGGGAGAAATATACTCTTGAAGGGTTGGGAAACACACTCGACACCTTCGTAAAAGTCTCGGAGGTGACAAAGACAGGACTATATACCTCATATGCAAGGATATGTGCATATATGAATGTAGTCGGGGCTCTCCCGGAGTCCATAACAATATTGTACCAATATAATGAGTGCATCTAGACCCTGGACTACAAGCACATTCCATTTAGGTGCAGAAAGTGCCATGAGCGTGACCATTTGTTACATGATTTCCTTATAAATGAAAAAAACATCAACAAAAATGACCAAGAAGGAGCAGGATAAGGATGGCTTCGTAAAATTTCTAACCAAAAGGAAGTCAGAAAGGAAGCCAAATGACCCAGTGGCTTAAACGAATCACATCAATAATAACATATTTCAGATCATGGCCCAAGAGGAAGAGGAGCTAACTAAAGGAGAAGGCACTTCATTACCAAATAGAGAAGAGGATTTATAAGCTAAATTGGAGGAGGAGGAGGAAACAAATGATCTGAAAATAGAAGGCTGACTTGTTATGCTATGCGTGATCAAAATCTGGACTAGGGGGCAAAATTTTGCTCATTTTTCAAAGTGTTCGGAATGCGATAAAAATGGTGTCATTGCGTCCGTCTCGTCTTCCTGATTCCGGCGGTATATTTACTTTCTCAAACGGAGTCTGTATGGAGAAGTTATTGCGATTTGTTCGCCAAGGCAAACAGGGAAAAAAAATATTAAATGTTGACTGTACCAGTCCGTACGGTCCGTACGGTCTGACGTGGCAGGACCGTACGACCATACCAAGGTGACGTGGCAAGCGTTGGTTGATTGAAAGTTGGAGAATGGAGAGCTGACATGTGTCAGATTTTGGGCAAATGGTGTGAGGACACATGGCCCAATCCATGGGCGCCACGTGTCCCTCGTTTATTGGTTAAATGGGTTATGTGTAATAGTTTTTATGGCTCGGACCGGATTCGAACCGGTGACCTTTCCCCCATGTAAAGTCTTCACAAGTCTCTGCTAACCAACGTGCCGCCCATTGCTCGTGTTTATATATGTCCACACCTTTATATTTGAATTGGTTATTGTTTTAAAAGTAAAGGGGGGTGGGCCGGGGCTTAGCCCCGACCCATGGTTTTATGCTCCGGTATATGTGACCATGTTATATAGCCGCCAATTGAAAATGTGCGCGGTCATTTCAAAAGTATGTAATGTTTGCGCGGGGGTTTGAAACATTAGCCCGACCATTATATGCGCGTTAATTATATGGTTTATGCCATGTTTAAATAATGTGCGGGGTGTATAAACATAAACCATAGTTTTTATATAACATATATTGCGCGGGATTTTTGACATAGCCCACGGACCTTTGACATGTAACCGTATTTTATATGCGCGCGGTTGGCGCGGGGTTTTGTTATGAAAACCCGTGGTTTATCCTATGTGTGGGCGCGTTTGGTATATGGTTACACGGTTCAATAACGATTTAACTGCTTTTGTCCAGCGGGAGGTCCTATGGGTCCATGTGTCCACGGGTTTGACGGTTGGGGGTTTTTAGTTCCGCTAATCGTCCTACAGTTTTCACGGTTATTCGGAACCGCTCGGTGCTAGGTTTTCACGCGCGTTTTGGAGCGTGTTCTTGGTTCATGCACACATAGGTGCGTTTTGTAGAGCCAGTTCCAGCAAAGCTTGAAGGAGGAAAATGGAGGAGGCCGATTGAGGTGCCGTAAAATCCCAGCTAGAGGTTTTGGGACGTGCTGGATCCATTGGTGTTGTTTTCAAGGCCATTTGAAGACTTCTCATGCAAGTTTTTCACCATTGAAGTTCCAGGAAGCTCTAGGGAGCTTGAAGCCCTATTTGATGGAGGACATGGTTTGGTGAGCCTATGTTTGTTTTATGTGATTGAATAATCATTTTTGGCTAATTGATATCCTATGAACACATTGGGATAGGTTTAAGAGGCTGTTGAGTACTTTTACAGGTGTTTTTGCCAAAGAGAAGCTCAGGGAAGCTTATGGCCACATGTAGAAGAGGTCATGCCCGGATGAGCCATGATCCGTTTTCCGAGTTCTATTAGTCATTTTTGGGGTTTTTATGTGTTCTGATCTCAATGGTACAGTATTTTTTTCCATTGGAGTTGAGCAGTAGCTTGTAAAAGAAATTTTGACTAATTAATCCCAGAGAGCCAAGTCCATTATGGAGGCTCAAGGAGATGTAGCCCGGAGGGGGTTGAACTCCTTTATCATCTTGTTCTTGTTGTGAGTTTGATGGTTTATTTGTTGCAAGTTGTGTTGCTGTGTATTTGTTTTAAGTACATATTTAACCATCTAAAGGAACAATTCCTCACACATAAACATTTACAAGAAGATACATGAACTTAACACATAAGTTTATTTTGCATATTTATACACATGAAGCAAGGTCCTGTAAAGTTTATTTTAATGAAGTAGGGGTGCTTGCATAGCATAACAAGTCAGCCTTCTATTTTTAGATCAACAAAGTAGAGAACGGGACACCAAGGAAACAAATTCGAGACATAGAGGTAGAGAGGGTAACAAAAGTAACAGATATAGAAGTAGATCCACCAATCGAACCTAAAGAGGGAGAGGAAAACTAGACAATGGAATAGGATGAATTGGCGGTGGACATCCAGGCCCTCGTCAAATTGCATGGTAAAGATAAAATTAGTAAGCTACAGGATGCCCAGATATGACAATTGCATAAGGAAATGATGAAGGGAAATTGCAAAGGTAATAATCAAACCCAATCGACAACATCCATCCAAGGACTAGGGATTCAAACAAACCCTTTAAAGCTACAGAAGAAACATGGGATTGGAGAGAAGAAGAGGGGATGCAAATCGATGAAGCAAAAAATAGAGGAAACAAGGGTGTTGTCGGTTGACTCAGAACATTAAGCTATTGGCCTCCTACAGAAGTGCTTCCTCACTCAACCAAAAATTTAAAATGAAAGTGATATCCTGGAATATTAGATGCACCATCAAAACATAGGTTGCTAAGGAAGCAGATACAACAAGAGAAATTGAGTATCTTGATGTTGCAAGAGACTAAGTGTGATCATGAACACATGACCCAAATTGTCCAGAAGATCTAGCAGAATAGTGAAGTAGTGGTAGTGGAAGCGAAAGGAGCATCGGGAGGGTTGGTGTTGCTACGGGACCCTGAAATAGTGCATATAGAAATCTACGCATCATCTCAAATGCTCCTCTCAGTAAGGTATAAAGTTCTTCAAATGTTAGAACATGGACACTTAACTAACACATATGGACCCTTGGCATTGTCTTCAAAGAGGGCATTCCTAAACTCCATGGCCCTATTAGGAGAGGCGTTCCAAGGTTGTTTGTGGGTTTTAGAAGGAGATTTTAATATGATCAGGTCCCTCCAAGAGAATAAATGAGGAATTAGGATATTGGAACCTGAAAATGAAGCCTTCAAGGAAAGCACAGAAAGGCTTCTCTTAGTGGACATCCCCACTAGCAGATACATGGAATAACCGCAAGGGAGGAGCACACTAGATTGGTGTAAGGATAGATATATTTATGGCATCTGAAGACACGATTCAAGAAAGATAGGCCATCATAGTGGAAATTTTTTCATTCACAAGTTTTGACCATTGGTCGGTTGTGATCTCATGGGAAAGTAACCTTAAACCAAGACCCCGACCCTTTAGATTTGAAAAATCATGGATGTATCATCAAGATTTTCTTCATAATATCAAGCACTAGTGGCAAGAGAAAACATATGTGTATGGATCAAAGATGCATCGCTTCCAACAAAAGATGAAGCACATTAATATGAGACTTAAAATCTAGAAGAAGGAGGTTTTCAGGAATATCTTTGAGGCAAAACTCCAACTAGAAAAATAAATGGAAGAGGTGCAAAGATCCATCACCAGAATTGGACAAACTAAGGAACTAGCCATAAGGGAGGAGCAACTTCAACTTGACATAACCAAGAGAGATAAGCAAGAATAAATTATATGGAAACAAAAGTGTAGCATCAAATAGTTGAAGGAGGGAGACAAAAACACCAGGTTTTTTCACAACTCACTCCTCACTAGGTGGAACAAGAATCAGATTGCGGAATTCAAAACTTAGGAAGGCACAAAACTAGAAAAACATGGGGATATTGAAGTGGAACTAAAAAGGCACATTGGTCAGATCCTCAAAGAACCAAGTGAAGATCGGAGTACAACAATTTTGGAGATCACTAGAACTATCCCAACCTTGTTAACTTTGGAACAAAACCTAAGCCCGATGCACCCAATCCCCCTTATAGAAGTGGAATAGATGGTAAAAGAGATGGCAATGGGGAAGTCACTGAGCCTTGATGGATTCACAATGGAATTCTACTATACCTATTGGCACATCATTTGTGAAGAGGTCTGGGAAGCAGTGCAGGAGTCTCAGGCTTCAAGCACAATACTCGAGGCCTTCAACTCCACTTTCATTACATTAATCCCAAAAGAGAAAGATCCATCTACTCCAAATAAGTTTCACCCTATCTCTCTTTGTAATTTAATTTATAAAATCATCTCAAAGATTATTGCTAACCGGCTAAAGCCTTTAATGAGCAATATCATATCCCCGGAACAAGGGGGATTTGTGGAAGGAATATAAATCATAGATGGAATTATTTTATCCCATGAAGCCATCCACTTAATTAAAAATAACAAGAAGTCGAGGATGATAATAAAACTTGATATGTCTGAGGCTTATGATTGCCTTAACTGGAATTTCATTTGAAGTATTTTAGAGGCCTTTGCCTTCTATAAAGAATGGACATTCTAGATTGGAAAGTTATTCTCCTTGGCCTTTTTATTCTATCCTTGTAAATAGATAATTTACCCCTCCTTTTGAACCCTCTCGAGGTATAAGGCAATGGGACCCTCTATTTCCATTCATGTACATCCTCATGGCAGAAGGCTTGGGAAGAGCCTTAAAGGCAACCTTGGTGGAACACCGCCTTAAAGGATTGTCCCTATACCTCAAGTCCAATCCTCTATCCCATCTTTAGTCTGTGGACAACACATTACTCATGGCCCTACCCTCAGTTAAGGAAGCTATAGATTTTAAATTTGTTATAGATTTGTTTATGAAAGCCTTTGGAGATCTTATTAACCACTCTAAGTCTCGATTTTTCTTCTTTAACACTCTTGTGGTCGTTCAGAGAAACATTGCATGCATTTTGGGTTTTCAAAGGGAATCCCTTCCACCCAAATACCTAGGAGCCTATCTCTTGGATAAATCTCTTTGAAATTCTTCTTGGAGAGAGCTATTATCAAATCTTAAAGATAAATTTTCTAGTTGTACTTTTCGCGTCCTTACTCTGTCGAGAAGGATCCTCCTAATTAATTCGGTTCTTCAATTCATGCCTTTGTATCATTTTTCTATTATTGCTACCCTCATAAAAATCCTTAAAAGTATTCGAAAAGTGTATCAAACATTTTTGTGGAAAGGGCCATATAAATAAAGAAAGTGGGCACTAGTGGCATGGGATAAGGTGTGCACCCCAAGATCAATAAGGGGTTGGGAATTAGATAACCCCTGCTCATGGGTAAAGCACCAACAACAAAAAATTGGTGGTGATGGTTAAAAAGACCGGGAGATTATGGAAAAAGGTATGGCGATCCAAGTACACACCCAACACTACAGAGGAAGATCCAACTAGATTGGATGGGGAGAATCTTGGATCATTAATTTGGAACAATGCATGGACCAACTGAGATTTTGTTCAAGAGAGTTGTTTTAGGGAACTAAGAAATGGAAAGCACACCATTTTATAGGATGACGCTTGGCAACAAGAACCCATCATAGGTAAACAAGGAATCTTTAAACAACTTAGGGATAATATGATAGCCAAGGCATGGACGAAAGTGAGACAGTACTGGGAAGACTCTAGATAACCTCAACAATTTGTTGAAAGATTATGGAAACAATGTGGGTCTTGGCCTTTGGTATGGGAGACATGGGAATGTAAGGTAATGGAGGATCACCTTCAATCTAGGAAGATAAAAAGTAGAAATGATAAGGTTGTTTTACAATGGGGACATAAGGGGGATGGAAACTTTAAAGTAAAGGATGCCTATAGGATAACAGGGGGTGTGCATGGCACAAATCAGAAAGTGGTTTGGGAAAATTTTTGGGGCCCATAACACTAGCCAAAAATATCCACTTTCATATGGCTATTGGTCAATAATAAGAGCTTAACATGGAATCTCTTGACCAAGTGAGGGTACGAAGCACCATCAATCTTCCTTATGTGCAAGGAAGAGGGTGAAACCTCAAACCACCTATTCAATCCGGGTGGCTTCAATACTCTGGGATAGGGGGGTATCTGCTTTCAGACAATTGAATAGGGTACATGGAGATGTCTTCCAAATGATAGAACACTAGAGAGCTATCCCTTTCAAATATTTTATATTGAATAAATTGTGGAACTCATTCCTACAGTTGTTACTATGGAATGTGTGGAAAGAGTGCAATAGATGCATCTTCAAGAAGGAATATCAGAGTATTGATAGGACTTGGGACATGAAACAAACAAAAGCTAAAGAATCAATAGCAACAATGATGTGGAACAAAGAATATTGGCCTCCGACAGAAGTGGAATCTATCATACTCCAAAATTGGCAAATCAATGGAAGCACCATGATACTACCTCAACTAAAAACCCCTCTAGTCTCCTAGCACAACATATCAAACTGAATTTTGACGGAGCCTCGAAGGGTAATTTGGGGTCCTCGAGGGTGGGAGGTATCTTTTATGACTTAGCAGGCAATATATCGAGGATCTATACGACCAAACTTGGTAATAACTGAAATAATGGAGTGGAACTGGAAGCATTGGAAAAAGTCCTATAGGTAGCAAATGAAGCAGGGTATAGAACTATGGTGGTGGAAGGTGACTCCATGTTTCTCATTATGGCATTGGAAATAATTATACATAGGTCATGCCCCACCAAAGTATCAAGTAATTAGATACTAGCATCGGGATTTGAATAGATAACATACATCATCAAACAAATTTCGATAATCTACCTTGCCACATCAAGTAGAAGGGAAATGCTTTGGCAGATTGATTAGTGAATGAGGGAGTCAATTAGAGTCAAGTAAAAAATGTTTGTCTTTAGAACGAATAAATTCCTACACAACTCTAGGAGGATTGTAGAAGGATAAATAAGAATAATAATCATTCCTCGTATCAGGTGATAACGGGTGGGGAGAAGACAGTTGAACCATGCCCTTCCACCACTACCACACAAGGAGAGCATGAAACAGTGACTATATCGACAAGTGGCAAGTGCACAAGGTTAAGGCGGGGTGAATGGAACTTAGGGGAGGGTATATGGGACACCTCCCATTCATTGAATGAATGATGTTTATGATTGGCGAAGATAGAGAGCAGTACGAGAACAGCGAGTGAATAAAGGTTGAGTGGAGGGACGATCGATTATGGTTTATTGTAGTCTATTGTGAGGGATCTCCTGTTATGATGAAGGACATTGGAGCTAACATGATGGAATCGAGTGGAGCCTAGTTATATCAAAAGTACTGGTCTGTGTTGGCAGATTGGTTTGTGGTAGTAACTTTGTGGTCTTTTCACAAAGATAATTATGGAGATATGCTACTGAGGCATTCGAGGCACTCCTAGGGCCTGGTTCTTGGCATCCTGTCCATCCTCACTTGTTATTTATTTTTTGTACTCTATGTCTTGTCTTGTCTTGAGTGTGGTTTGGGGGGGTGTGGTATTTCCTCTTGAATTTGTGAATGTCCTTGGGATACTATGGGTGATTGACAGTTTGGGGAATCTCTGTGAGAGCAGATCCAAATTAGGGTCGAAACCTGGTAGGCTGAGGTCGTTTCTTTGTCCATTAATCGAAGAATTGGTGGGTGGATTACAGGGTCGATCGGTGTTTGGTGGAAGTGTGAGTGATTGGGTTGAGATGGTGGTGAAGTCTAGTCAATGGGGATAAGGGGGTAGGAGATAGGGTGCACACACCACTAGGAAGGCCCCTTGACTTAGAAATATCCAACAATAGCGAGGGAAAAAAAAGAAACCCGAGAGGCAAAGTGCTTGTTCATGGAGAATTACTCAGACTTGACAATAACATGCAGGTTGAGGAGTTGGAGGAAGCGGTTAGGGATGTAAGGCAAAGGATATCAAATGACTAGCTCATGGAGGAGGTGGAACGGTAGGTGTTAGACCAAGGATACTCTCGAGCCAAGGAGACCAAATACTTTTGGATTGCAGAAGTGTACTAGATGGTGAAGGCCATCATCGCCCAGGACATGGAGAAGAATTAGGATGAACAACAAGACATCCTACACATCATTCAAATTTTTGAAGGAAAATTTGAGGCAGTGTGTAAGGTTGTCTTTGGCATCGATATCACAATCACTTTGATGGATGAGGATAAGAAGAGTAAGAAAAAGATGGAGGACTCGACGGTTCTGTGGGTACATAATCCCACCCAATAGATGATGACCCTCAACAATCCAAAATGACACAGGAGTTTTGGCACCCAAATTTTTGGGTTCATTTCACGTGCATGTGCATGAACGAAGTTGTGCGCGCTCATTCCAAAGTTTTATGGGTGCCTAAGTTAATGCACAAAGAGTGACAAGAAGTGCATGATGGACTTAGTCTTGATATTTTGTGTCAAGCTGGAAGTCTATCAAATGCACATAAGTCCTAGTTTTGATGCACACTAGAAATCAAGAAGACGCACTTTGGAATTAATAAACAAATCATCGAGAAATCCTCTCAACTGATTACTGCCAGCAACACAAGGGATTGTGGAGATGAAAAAATATGAGCTCATGAGGTAGTTAATATTGTCCCGATCCTAGAAGGCTACGTGGACTACAGGAAGGAGCCAGAAGCATGCAAGGTAGTTTTGTCAACAGAACAAGTGGAGCAGAACAAAAAGAGATAGAGATGCCAAGCAGAGAAAGCTATTAAAGGAAGCAATGATATCATAGATAGAGTTAGATGATTAGATGAGATCCATTAAGTTGTCGGTATTAAGTTCACTCTAAGCCTTTTCTAATGTTGTAATGCTTCTGAACATAAAACTGAGTATGTCATATGTCTGAGATCAAAAGAGGATGTGCATTGCGCAACGTGTTTTATTTCCGGGGAATTATCTAAAAAAGATATGAATCTCTATTGTTGTCGAATATAGTTTGCTTAATGTATAATGCATATTTGTGTTGAATGGAATGCAAGGAATAATAAATATGTGATAGTTATGATCTATCGTGGGTCTATCATGTGTTGGTTAGATATGTGTGTGTATTGTTTTACTTGTTAGCACAATAAATCGTGGAATATGAAATGTATGAATACCATCCCAAATGGATCCTGGTTTGCTTAATCCTTCATCTCTGTCATAAGACCTTATGGTCTATGTGATCTCCTCTACATCTCAGGTGATACATTCCTTGGCCTTGGTCGAGGATTGATATGCCGTTGCTCTAGGGTTTTTGTTGGTCAACTATGGATGAACCCTAGGTCTAAACTCCCTAGTGTTAAGAAGGACGCGCACAAGCGTGGAATAAAACACCAACAAATGGTTCTTGTAACACACCCGACATCTTAATCCTTTGTTAGGATGATGGGGTGTCAAAATTAATCTTCTTCCAAGTGAATCATCTCTTTAATTAAACCTCACAGATGGATTCATCTCACCGAGAGCTTTCCAATGACTGTAATCATGCTCAAAACCGAGCTCTGGATCAAAATATACAACCTCTCAAAGTTTTTTGAGTTCCCATGGTCAAATCCACCTCACCGCCATGTGGAATCCACGTAGCACCTTGGCACTCGTTGTTATCCACAAATTTGGTCATTGTGATGATGTCATGATGATGTTATGATGATGGAAAATCAAGCTCTTTAACAAGAACACTTTCCTGAGAAAAGTTACAGTTGTCTTCTTCCAGAATTCACACTTTGAAGCATGTTCGCAGGCTACTTATATATTCACCTGCGGGAATGCCTGTTTCTCGCAGGCTACATTACGCTGGGGTGCGAACTTCTCGCACTGTACTCATTATTAGGGTGCGAACATGCTCTTAAAGGGGAAAAAAGATAAGAATCTCGAACCTTCTAGAAGGGAATCTTCTAGGAGGGTGAGTTGGCTTTCGAATGGTTATTCAGGGACTGGCATTCCAGATATCTTGGGATCATTCCCTATCCAAGTAACTAATCTATCTTCTCCTATATATTGAGGGGATTTCTCATGGAAAGGGTTAAGCAAACAAGCAGCAAGCTAGCTAGAGATTGATTAGAGAATTAGTGCAAGATTGTATGGAGGACTGATGCTACAGCAGCAAGAGACAACAGCAAGGTCATCACAAGTAGTTGATTTTATTCATGCATGAGCAAGTGTGTGTGTCAGAGCTAAGATCCATCGAAAGGAGACCTATGACATCAAGGATCAGGTTGTAAGTTTCACTTTCAATTAATTCAATACAGCAATATGTCCCTTTCCCATAAAGATGATGTCACTTTATTACATAATTCCTTGATCATATGTATAGACTAGTCATTGAATATATTAATCTGCCTTTACCTCGATTG
>ML787838.1:339651-368502 GCA_009831015.1 Picea engelmannii | reverse complement strand
AAAAAGGACCATGAATTCAAGTGGAAAACTAAAGCCAAATAATATTTCCAACATATCAAGGGATCCTTGGGAGAGTCTCCAGTTTCGATCAACCCAAATTATGACAAGGATTTCCTCATTTTCTCTTTTGAATCAACACACACGATAACTACCATGTTGCTTCAAAAAAATGATAAAGACCAAGATATGTCCATAGCCTTTTTCGACAAGGACCTGAGGGATGATGAACTAAAGTATAGTAGCATGGAAAAGTAGGCTTATGCATTAGTCAAAGCATTAAAGGATTTCATAGATTATATAATTCACTGTAATATATTGGCTTATGTACCTACCAGTACTACAAAGGACATTCTCACACATATTGAGAGTGATGGAAGAAGAGGTAAATGGATTGCTAATATTTAGGAGTGTGACGTGGAAATCAAGCCCAAAAATCTAGTAAAAGGACCAGAACTAGCCAAACTATTGGATGAATCTAAATGCAAAGTTTTAGACTTGAATGCATAGTCAACAAACATCATCGAAATAGAGTTTGAAGAGGATGAAACATAAGAACCATCCTTAGAGGTAAGTGCCAAATTTTCTCAGTCTAATTGGTATAAAGAAATCATCTTTTACTTGAAAATTTTATCTACTCACTAGCATGGGATAAAGCTAGGTATAGATCTATTAAGCGTAAGGATGTAAAATGTTTCATTTTGGGGGAAATCCTACTAAATTTATTCACTAAGGAATAAATAGAGGGCATAATCATTAAGTTCCACAAGGGTGTGTGTGGGGGTCACTATGCTTGGAGAGCCACTGCATACAATATACTTAGAGCTAGGTATTGTTGGCTCTCTTTATTTTCTGATGTAAATTGCTTGGTTTGATCATGTGTAGAATGACAAATGTTTGCAGGGAAACATAAGTTGGTTCCCCTCCCATTAAAACCAATCAAATTTGAGACACATTTCTATCAATGGGGATTATACTTCATTGGAGAGATTAATCCAAATTCAAGTGGACAACACAAATGGATTTTGATAGCCATAGATTGTTTTACAAAATGGGTAGAGGCCATACCTACAAGGGTAGCCACTGGTACAATCATCATAAAGTTTCTAGAGGAAAATATCTTGGCCATATTTGGGTGCACAAGAAAGATCATTGATGATAATGCTCATGCCTTCAAATCTACGAAATTGGTTAAGTTTTTTCAGGACTATAACATAGAGCTTGGATACTCTATTTCTTACTATCCATAGGGAAATGGTTTTGTTGAATCTTCCATTCATAACCTTATCAATATATCAATTTTTTTTATCTCAAAACGAGAAGGCATGGGATTCCTACCTGAAATATTCCTTTTGGGAAGACATAGTAAGCATTAAGAGGGCCATTGGAACTTACCCTTTTCATCTGGTGTATGGGTTGGAATCTATTTTCCCCATTCAACTCAACCTCCCCGTAATGAAATTACTACAAGCTAAGGAGGCAGAATCAGATGACATGCATAGAAGAATTAATCAATTGATAGAATTTCAACAAATAAGAGAACAAGTTCAGATAAATTTCTAAGTTCACCAAGCAAGAATAAAAGAAATATTTGATAATAGGACCAAGGAAATAAATTTCATGATAGGGGATTTTGTCCTGAAATGGGATGCCCCAAGAGAAGATAAAGGGAAACATGGAAAATTTGATAAAAATTGGCTTGGACCATTCCAAGTGGTTACGGTCCAAGATAACAACACTTATGATTTATCTCAGTTGGATGGATAATTGTTTGGGGCTCCTGTAAAAATTATGTTCCTCAAGCACCTTTTGCAGTATTGATCACTGCAAGATTTTCTTACCTTGTACATAAATAATTCCTTTTCATTTTTTCCATTAATTTTTTATTTTACTTATTTCACCATTCATTACTTTAGCAAGTAGGTAGGATTCTAACAACATAAGTTGTTGAACATTTTTTGTGTCACATATCTGATCAATTTTCAGGTCTGAAGGAGATGTATCTTTTCGGGAAGAATCCATAACCCAATAGAAGAAGGAACTTGGTATATACTTCTCAGCAGACCACAGGGGTATGTTGTCCCCACTGGAGCCAAATGTTAGTACTATATTTTTTCTTTCCATTAAATGAAGGTTTGATGAAGTGGCCAGTCTGAGATCAGATGAGTTAGTGGAAGAAGGGCAAGCTTCAAGATTGTTGAGTCTCCATTTTGACACTTCTAATGCCTTATATTACCCTCTATTTGAGCCTATTCTACCTATGCTATGAGTGTATACTTGACTATTCCTCCATAAATCCACTTAGTGACCTTGTTCATGTGCATAAGGGGTAAATTATGATTAAGGCATGATTTGTTTAGTTTTTCTTGAGTTAATTTGATTTAATGCTTGATTTTGTATGATCCTAATCATTTGAATCTTAAGAAGCATTGATCTGGTACTTCCTGGGTGACTAATCTTGTACCAACATCTGTTCTGTGCTAATCCAATACTCATAGTGTGACTGTGTGTATTCCGGTACTAAACACCTACCTACAGGATTCTGGTACTAGATTTTCACCTCTATTTCTGAGCCGGTGACGATGGATCTCAAAATTTGGGGACATGGGTTTTGTCAAGAGTGGTGTTTTCATTTGGAATTATGAGCCAGAATCTCCATTTCGCACACGTGTGGACCTCCATCTTAGGGGGAACGATCCATCCTCTATCTTTGCCAATTTTCCAGAAATTCTAAGATCATGCCCAGATTCGTGGGAACAATATTTCCTTGATTAGATAGTGGTTGTACTCGACCTACATTGATGGAAAATTGTTTTTATTTGAATTGGATTGTCTAGATCCAAAATTTTAATGTAAAAATCATATAAATTGAGTGATGGCTAGGCCAAAAGGGAGAGGAATTGTTAGGTTGCAGATTGGATTTCTGAACATGTTATCTCTGTAAACATACTTGCTGAAGAATTAATATGAAGTTAAATTCATCAATTCCGTGTGTTTTGTAAAGTTTATTGTTCTATAAGTTTCTTTGAGCTTCCTTGTTGGCACAACAAGGGCCCACCGATCCAACCAAGGTAAGCTCCTTTGTAATTATTTTGTGAATGCAATTCTATTTGTATGTGAGTGAAACAATTTCATAGTTTAATTGTAAAGCCAATTAGTATAATTCATTTATGTTGCATTTCAGTCATACATTTGATAATTTGCAATATAGACTTGTGATAATTATGTAGATGTTCATAATTTCTAACTGAGCATTTATTATTCTAAGTGTGTGTGAACAATCATTTGCTAAGTTGTGTGCTTAACCATTTGTTTCCATTTTGAAAGTACAGGAATAGTTAAGATCCCATCATTCACCCTACATGGACCATTAAATGGAGAATCTTAATACCCCTAGTGTTTCCTATGCAGGGACAAATAGTTTCTTCTAGAATTGATTAAGTTATGAGTGATTTCCTTTTGAATACTATGTGCAGAAAATTGATCACAATTTAGTGTTTTGATTTCTACAGGAGACAAGCTTCTCAAATTCATCTCTTTAATTCATGAGCCTGGAATGAATAGACTTGTTCCTTAAGATATAATCCTTTGATTGATTGTTTTTCTTGAGAAGTTTTATTATCAGTTTTCTTAGCTAAGTTTGAAGTTGTGTGAAGCATTTGGATATCCTAAAACAGAGTGTTAATTGTTGATTAGTTTAGTTTCTACAAGGGGATAGATCCAAAGTCCATCTCTTTTATTTCATGATCCTTTGAATGGACAGATTCATTACCTGAGCAAAAACCTTTAGATCACATGCTTGTTGGATTATGTTTATGAGTTTTGTTTTCTGATCTTTAAGTTGTGTGAGGAAGATAGATTAAAAAGTTGTAAAACAAAGTATTGGTATTGGTTGTTTCTTCTTTATGCTATACTCATCATACATAGGAACCTACCTGTTATCGACATATATAGTGCATCAACTCTATTGATTACAAATCCTGGATTGACATTTAAATGAGTGTAAGATATATATTGAACATATTTGTACACCAACAAAGATCCTATGAGATAAAACTTCCAAATTTTTCCTAAGGAAGAAAGAAGAAACAACAAGAAAATCCACGCCTTTTCGTGTCTAAGGAAAGTTTCAAGCACTCAGGTGCTTATTGAGGGTCAAAAGGGGATTATCTCACCCCAAAATATCTTAATCCCAAATAACCCAAGGGGAATTATCATAATACCACGGCCTAAAAGGAAGGCGCCAACAAATTTTTGGACCTCATAAGATTGATGACTCTCATACATCCTCAGACTCCCTCTGGAAACTCTAAATCAATGATCATCAGAGTCCCTTCTTCAGAGTCACATATGGATCCAAATATCAAGCGCTCTAAGGGTGCACCCCTGATGGATGGTCCATATTTTCTCTCATACCTCTTTTCAATGGGGACCAATCAACAACCCACATCTCATCACAACATCAATCACACTTAGAGATATTGATGGTTCATATTTGATCCATGCCCCTAGGGTACTGATTCAATGTTACATGTGACCCACTAGAAAATCACTGTCAGAGCCAATCAGGAGCTGCCACATGCACATATGGAACCCACCACATACATAGGTAAATATCCTAAATTTGGGTGACATGTGTCACATCATCCTACCATGTCAGCGTCATTGTTGGCCAATAGAAAGCCTCCATTTTTCTAAGCTAACATCAACGTGATAATGTTAATGTCTTAGCCAATTTTTGTTTTTTACCATGGTGAGATCAACATCTCTCATTTGATATCTTATTCCTCCAATCAAAATTCCATATATTATCTTATATGTAACTCTAGATCAAAGGTCATCAGAGTTCCTTATGGGTTCTCTCTCTGGATAGCTTCGATGGATGCACCTCTAAAGGACGATCCATATTTGGTAAAGGAGAGAGAGAGAGATCAAGGGTACAAGATCCATCATGGTTTCTCTCCTACACAAAGTGATGATGAATGTATGCAAGTCCCCATTGATGTATTCTTGAATACATTTCTAGCAGGGCACCCATCAAACCAATCAGATGCCGCCCTGTGGACATGTGGAACCCACCAAATGCATAGATCAGTACAATGAAAATGGGTGACATGTGTCCTGCTCCCTTGCCACATCAGTTCCATCATGGGCCAATGAAAATACACCACATGTTCAGGGTGACATCAACCTGAAGATATTTTCCTTAGTCATTTTTTGGGTTCGTGGTCGATCTAGATCAATGTCTCTCATGCATTTCAGAGTCCCATTTGAACCTAGTCTTTCAACACTCCGAATGGGAACCTATGATGGATGACCCATATCTTCTTTTGGAACTCTTTCAAGTGGATCCGATCAATGATCAATATCTCATAATTCCATCTATTAGTAGTATAATTCACACCTATATTGTTGTAGATGTAAGCCTAATACCCATCAGAATATAATAATAGTTGTTTTAAAAGTGTGGCAAATAGATGTGAATTTCAATTTTTAATGTCAATCACAAAAACCTCCATGAAATACACATCAAAAATCAAGGCTTTGAATGGCTTAAAGTCATTGGTTAAAGACATAAATGAAATATATAAGACGTTAAAAAGGAAAGTGAAATATGTGTATCAGTTTACATCAAGTATTTATGGAACACATATGAAAGAAAACTCATTTGAATAAGAACTTATTAATCCAAAGAGGAAATAAATATGATCGATTTGCACACAATACCATAATAAATCATTTACTGCAATAAATAAACAAACAACATGATGAATTCTTCACCAAAGACTAATATCAAAATGAGTTAGAAAAGAGATGACAGTAGGATAAAGACAAATTTTCACCATTAAACATTTCTTGAATCTGGTCCATACATCAGGAAAACTCTGTTACAATAAAATAATCAAGGTAAGAGTCTTCTCCTCAATCATTCCTTATCAAAATCCCCTCTATATATAGTGAATTCTCTCTCTCTAATCTAAGGAGGTCAAAATGAAGGAGGTACATAGGATCCTCCTCCATTTAGGAGTTTGTTACAAAAGATTCCAAGAAAAACATAACAAATTCCTATTTTTTTGGATCTTGTATATTGTGATAAATGCCTTTTGAAATAGGTCATGCTTCTTGATCTGGTGATACAACACACGTCCCTCATTTCCAACTAACTCCTAGGAAACCATTTGAACCTTTCCTGACAGCTGGCAACCCACCCATAGCTTGAATTTGTCAGATTGTTAGACTTTGCAATGCCTTTGGTAGCATACGCTATGAACTTTCCTATAGGTGATGGTTTTATCTTTTCTCCAAAAATACAAAATGGGTCGTGTTGGATTTTTGTCAAAATGTCAAATACATCATTTTTTCTTCCACGCTAATTTTTTTAAGAACCCAGATCATGATTCAAAAGTTACGATGAAAACATCAGAGAAATATGCTACATGAAATTAGTTCATAGTGCTGAACCAGTTTGCAACAATATTCCACAAATGGTGATAAATATTTTCAATGACAAACCCAAATGACTAGAAAATACTAATGATGTGCTTCAGTACATATCATGTGCTAACATTGGCTCCATAGGGGATGGAGAACTCCCTGTGAGGCTCCAAGAACCTCTGCAGTTTGAGTTCCTTATCCATTGGGCATAAATGAGGCTCTTTCTTGCAACTTGAAACTAAGACCTGCAACCAATTCCTCAACCAAACACACTGTAAACTGAAATGGGTACTGTAAACTCACTGCAATCAAATCCACTCTGAAATATGCACAAGCTGAAAAAATTGCTACTGAAAATCAAATTCTCATGGAGTGAGCTTATTTATATATGTTCCTACACTAATCCACTCAAAACAAAAACAACTTCAAACAAAAATTATCAAGTGTTGATCTTATTCATCCTACACCTAATCATTTGAACTACTGCTTGATCAAGTATAATTAGTTTTCCAATGAAGCCATGCAAGGAACTGATTAACTGGTGAAACTCTTGATCTGGATCAGAAAAAAGAAGAAATTCATGGCATAGAAAAGTGCAGGACAAAAAGACAACAAACCAAAATCCACTAAACAAGAATGGTTTGACATCTGCACAATTCAAAGACTCAATATAATCATCCATAGGGTCTTGAAACTCATAAATAAATACCTTTCTTTTTGTTCCATCAGGAGATTGGATTGTTTCTGTATATGCCCAACTTTATAACTGCTGCCAATTTCATTTTTATGCAAAAATTAAAGTTGTTGTAGGATGGTTTCACTGATTTCAAGTGTAATTTGACTAAAATACAATCAATCCACGTGATTTGTAGCTAGATCAAACACATCTTCAGATTCATAATAATAAGAAACAATTATAGCAGGTGAACTTTCATAAACCTTTTTATTTTCTACTACTCCATATCCATGAGAAAGCATATCATTTTGAAGAGTATCAACCTCTTGATCATCATGAAAAGTCTTTTCTACTGCAACATATTCTTCAATACAAGCATACTCTTGATGACTATCAGATTCTTTACATAACAAATCAAACTCATGACAAAATTCAAGATAAAGGAACTCATCTGAAAATTTCTCTTTACAAAATGAATGAAAGGCATTATGAAAACCTTTCAAAGAATTAACATTGGAAACCAAAATATATCTACACAAGTGACGGGATTTTCCCTTCAGGGAGTATCTAAACAACTTGATCATAGAATATTCATGTATAACTTTCAATTTAAGCATGCACTCCTGAAAATCTAGTAAGAATTTAGTTGGAACTTCCCAATATTCTCCTGTAAACCTGACCACAACCCTTGACTCGTCCCGAGTCAATCTTCTGCTGACTTGTTGTTGTCTCCTTCAAATGAAGGGCCCAACATTGTCGGAAGGATATGTAGATTATGTTATTTTTGGCCTTGTTATCTTTATCTTAAGTGGTCTATGGGGTAGTATTGTATTCTCAAGTATTAACCTGATGTTTTTAATTTGTGAACTTGGGGATCTTGTATTTTTTTTATATGTTCTTTGTCTCTTGACTTATTGGGGTGCCCTCATGTTATTTATATCTACTTCTATACACAACTAAATTATTTCAATACTAGGTTGAGTCTTACCCAACTTGGTGTTTTCATTATGAATTGATTATTGTGTGTTGTGCTCTTTAGTAGTTTGTCTTGCTTGCTTGATCATTATGAATTTCCAATTTTCATATTGAAATTTCTAGAGGAGGGTCAACTAATTTTTGTTTCCTTCAACATATTGTTGTCTCTCTTGCAATGTTTTATTTGCTTCCTTCTCCAACTCTCTTACTTTCTTCTCTTTTCTAATCTTCCTTTATCTTCTCATTTTTGCACCTTTTTCTCCTTGTGTCTCTTTCTCCTCCATTTCTTTCATTTGCTTCTTATTTTCTTCATATCTAATCCACTACATTTTTTCTTCTTATTTTCTTATCCCTTTTGTTTCTTAGATTCATCTCTTAGTACCATGTAAGATCTTATTCATATTTATTTATTTCCCGAGCAAGCTATGTTTCAATTGTGGTCTTCATCTATATGGTTTAAATGATCATTTCCTTTTCATTTCCTATGCCACTCCATAATCCTTTCCAACTTATTCTTGAGAATTTTTTTTTTTCTTTAGTTGGTCTCTTGTCATTATACTAGATTGCCTTGATTAACTTTATGTTTCCTCCCTTAACATTGATAAGTATTGTGCAAAATCCTTTATCACTTTCCTATAATTCGATATCATTGAAGTCAATATCTTATGATCCTACAAATATTTATTCTAAATTTAACATAGTGTCATCCTCATTTGCTTGTGCTTTCTCTTTATCCTTAACATTCTTATTTATAAATAGTTATTTTCCTTTTGATTTATTTGGTTTCAACTAAGGGGTGGGAGTTCTGGTTGATGCAAATAGAATGGTATATAATTAAACTTCTTCTTCATCTTGTTTTTATGTTGGATTTAATGTTTTCAAGTTTTATTATGGCATTGTATGGAACATAAAATATTGTATTATATTATTTGGAAATTTCATAGAATATCTGGTCGAATTCTAGTTATTGTTGTAATTCTTTAGGATCACCACCAACCCCTTCTTTGAACCAAACTTTGATATAGTATAGGTTTAAATTTATTTTAACATATGGAGGTAAGTGTTATAATTCTTTAGGATCACCACCAACCCCCTCTTTGAACCAAACATTGGTATAGTATAGGTTTAGCTTTATTTGAAGATATAGAGGTAACATTATCTTGATAGATTGATTTACTCTCCATTAGTTGCAAGTTGTATTGAGTTGTTTTACTAACTTGCTAAACAACTTTGAATGGCTAGGGTTCACTATTTCTAGATGCAATTTAATAACATAGAAGAATATTTATACATCCTAGGATCATTTTTTTTTAGTTGTCTTGACTTGTTTTACCAACTTGTTAAACAACTTTGCATGGCTAGGGTTTACTAGTTGTGGATGTAATTCAATAACATAGAAGCATATTTATACATCCTAGGATCATTTTTTTTAGAACTTTGATACTCCTACAATTCATCTTTATACATGGTTATTCAAATGATGATAGAAGGGAATGCAATACTTTTCCCACTTTATTGACATTACTGACAACTTGTCTTCAATATAGATACTAAATGCCTTGACTAGTTACAGTTTATGTCATTATATAGTGTTCCTTATATTGTTGATAAATCACTTAAGGGAACATTATAATCCTTACTTGAAATGGCAAGGAATAAAGATATGGGTCCATCTGTTTTATGGGTTAGGGACTAAGCCCAGGACCAATTGTTTGGAATTCTCCATGTTCTTTTATCAATATTGACTTTACTAGTAACCTTGCTACCTTTTGTCCATTATCAAGTAGACTAATGATTATGTGGATAATATTTGTAGTTATTTCAATTGGTCAATTGATTCAAATATTATTATTATGATATCAAATTATATTAAAATTGTACTTCTTCTTTTAAACCATTAAAACCTACAACCTTTGGTCTTCCCAAGTTTTTATTCTCATTATGGTATCAAATTTTATAAAATTTGTACTTCTTCTTTTAAACCATTCAAACATACAACCTTTGGTCTTCCCAAGTTTTTTCTTATGTTGGTGATGTCCACTTTATCTATTTATATGACCAATTCCCCCTAACATCATCCACTTGCATAATTTGGTTCCATGCTTGTTCGAACTTATTTCTTCAAACTCTACATTTAAGATTCTTTAAAATCCCAATATAATTTCTATTAATGCCTGGTATCAATTTTTTTTGAGATTATGAATGCCTTTCCTTATTTCCATTTATAGGAATAGTAATTTCCCCTCTCATTCTCTTTGAAATTTTCAATTCCCTTCAAAATAAATGATATCTCAATCTCCACTTTAATTCTCTTGAGTTCTAGTTTTTCTCACTTGGTGGAATACTATAGGGTTGGCTTAGCTTATGCTACACAATCAGTATTAAAAATGGAAGTTTCGGGTCCATTAAATATCAATATTAGAAATTGCATTTGGTCATTAGGCACATGCATGCTCATCATCGGTTAACTCTTGCAAGTTAATGCAATTGTGAGCTCCTTTTTTCATAAAAGGTTGTGAGCTCATTTTTGCACTTGATTACATTCATTATATTGCTCATTATGACTTGCTTGTTTCTTGAATTAGTTGGAGGTTGGAGCCTTAATGAATTCAATGATTTTAAATGGTTGATAGGTAATATTTTCATATATTATTATTTTATACACTAGTGGATGTTAGTGGGGTATGATGAGGCTCCTGAAGCCCCACATAGATATTAGAGTTTTTCAATTCTAGTGCTTGATATATAGTGATTATTTAGGAATGAATGGAACCATATGGTGAGTAACTTATTCATCATTGTATCGTTAAGTTTTCAATCTCATGAGATTCTACTAGTGCAGTGAGAGATCTCACCCCCTTCACTCACCATGGGTGGGGGGGGGGGCATTGTCTTTTATTAGTTTAGTTTTTTCATTTCAATAAATATGGATCGATCTTATTTATGGTCTCTCTCATGTATTATGTCTATTTAGTATTGAATCTTAGTGGTTTATTTTGTGTGGCCTCTACGGGATGCAAACATTTTGCACTAGTTGAGAAACTAATCTATGTTCTCCTTCCATGGATGGGTGGTGGGATCAACATGGAGAAAGAGACCTCCATAAGAACTTGGATTTGAGGTATTTTATACCTCTATTGGAATGGTGCACAAAATTCCTATGGGTAGTTGGCTAGTTTTTTCACTTGAAATTCTAGATCAAATGTCTTGAGTGGAAGGAAGCAGTGAAGATCTTTTAGGTCTATACCTTTTTAAAGATATAATGTATTTTAATGTCAATATCCAAATTATTTCATGGTTAACATGTGTTGTTGTGATTTCCTTGGGCATTATAATTTTAGTTTATTGTATACTGGTTTTCCATTCACATATTGAATGAAATGCTACCCTTGGTACTTTGGGAAATGGTTAGGAATTGTTTTTATAAGGAAGGCTAATGTATGTTAAATGTGCTCTATTATTTTCATAGACTTGAATGCCAACATTCATAGAACTTGATACCTATCCCTTGCATGGAATTCACTTTAGTCTATGTTAATTTTTAAATATCTATACATTTGTGCAACCATGTGTGAAATTGAGAGAATTGATAAGTTATGCATTGAATGATTTAACAAAGTAAGTGCAAGTGAAATGGCATAACAATTGGTGTTGTGTAGCTAGTGTGGGTATGGATGATCTAGGGTGGCAGTGGTTATGAAGTTATTGATACAGACTATGCATAGAATGACATGAAGGAATAAATGTAACAAGGAAACAAATAGGGATATTGGAAGAAATACAGTGATAGAGTTAAACTCAGATTCTATTAATGAATGGAATAGAGAAAACTATAAAATGCAAAGAACACAAACTAGATAGAATGGTGGTAGATTATCCCTGAAGAGAGATGTGTTGGCTACAATCATTCAAAGAAGATGATTAAAAATAGGCCTAAAAGGCCTCTTAACATAAATAATCAATGAGAAACTTTAAACATCCCAAACTCTAACCCCATAATATGAAATGCCAAAAGGTTTGTGGGCCTCAATGTGGTTAGTTGATATGTCAACTTCCTAGGGGTATAAATTTTGCATACAATCTCCATTTGGGTCCCTCGGTAGCCTGTCTGAAAGGTCTAACTGAGTAAACATTCCAAACATTCCAGTTAATGCCTTTGACTATATATTGGGTGACTTTGTGCTGAAAAAACATCGTTTAGGACCTCAAAATAGTCCTAGAAGTTTGGGACCCCAAAAAATGTAAACGAAACTTCAAATATGTAGAACCATTATAAATTTATAAATTAGTGGAACAAGTGGGTGGCCACAAGTATCCACCTGGATCATTCCTCACCCATTAGGAAGAAATGGTCCACATTGCTTCAATTTCCTCCATTATATGGGGAAACTTATGTTGAATTTAACTCCTAGTGAGCCACTTGCCTTATGAAGAAGTTGTCCTTCTTTGATGACCCGATAGATTTGGATGTTTTGTTGGAAGGTGTGCTTCCCCTTGGTGTCCATGATCCGGTAAAAATTTTCATATTCAATGCAATAAATATTGAGTTTTGTAGGGGCCAAGTGCTCGACCACGTTTGAAGTGTCCAGGAGAGGTGGAAAATATGGTCGAAGCAATTCCACATCAAATATGGGGTGAAAGCTAAGGAAAGGGGGAATACTTAATTTAAAATCATTCTCACCCATAACCTTAGTGATGGTGTAAGGATATTATCAGAGTTGGTTGAGCTTGTGGTGGGGTCTTGTGAGACTCTCAATCTATAAATGAAACCATACCTTATCTCCCACCAAAAACTTGTGTGGTACTCGATGTTGATAGTGGCGCTGCTTGTACTTGGTGTTGGCTTTCTAAAAAATATCATAAAATTTTTATTGGATGTGTTGGATTCATTAAACAAATTTGGTTGCTTGATCAGCCTCATCCTAAGCATGGGAGGACTCTTGTTGTGTATATGCTATGGTAATATCGGCTTCAATTGGGGTCAATGGATGGAACCCCAAGCACACTTGAAAAGGGTTGTGGCCTATAGAGCTATGTAGGGATATTTTGTATCTATATTGAACATAAGGAAGGATATCATCCCATGTGAGTCGATGTGTTGGTGTAATTATTTGCATAATATATTACCAAACATAAATTATCAACCGGGATTCATAATCAGTAGAGTTTATCCACTATATGTGCCGATAACAGATAGGTTCCTATGTCTTTTTAGTATAGCTTAGATAAGAAAACCATCAATAACAAAATACTCTGTTTTCAATTATAACACTCTTCACACAATTCAAAAATTAGAAAGAAAAACTTGCAATCATGCACTCAAAATATTTTTCTCAGATAATTCCTTGTCCATTTACAAGCTCATGAAGTGGAAATATGGACTTTGATTCAATTATTTGTAGCTACTATCCTTAACAAAAACTAACAAGCAAATCTGGGCACACTTCAACGATAACATAAGATAAATTTCATAGTAAAAACTTTCAAACAAACACTCAATTGAAAAGGATCTTTCTCACATAAGAAGTTTGTTCATTATAGGCTTGTGAAATGAAGAGATGAAATCAGATCTTGTTCCCTGTAGCAATTGAAAACAGTAATCAACAATTCACTCTTAAACAAAAAACAATCATAACTCTATTCACTCCAATCAAACCTGTGTAGTACAGAAAATTGCCAATATAATTGAAAGGCTTCATTATATGGTGCATGAAGGTGAGAGATGAAGTCTGATCTCATTTCCTGTAACAACTCACTTCAAATTTGTAATAAATTCTTATCTAATTCTTCACACTCTTCAAAATCAATTGATGCATCACAAACAAAAATTTAATACAATCTTACAATCTTGCAATTTCTTCATTTCTACTCAGGAAACATAAGTCTAAATGAGATGTTCCATTTGATGGATTATGTAATTCGAATGATGAACTCCCAACTATTCCTGTGTTGTGACACTTTGCAATCAATTCTAATAGTGAAATCAGAAATGAAATCAAAACAATAAGTACAAAAAATAGAAATCTATACTAATAATTTACAATGACCTTACCAAGCTTGATCGGTGGCCTTTGTCGATGCCAACATGGAAGCTTTGATATCATCAGATGATAAATTCTAAGAGACACATAGGATCATTGAATTCAAATTTCCCTTGATATTCAACAAATAAATTTACAAAAAAGTGTTGGTTCAGAAATCCAATTTGCAACATACTAATTCCTCCTTTTTGGCTTAGCCATGACTCAATTTATATGATTTTTACATTACAAATTTGGATCTATAAAATACAATCCAAATCAAAACCATTTTCCATCAATGGAGGTTGATTACAACCATTATCTAATCAAGGAAATGCAGTTCCCACGAATCTGGGCATGATCTTAGAATTTATGGAAAATTGTCAAAGATTTAGGATGGATCGTTCCCCCTAAGCTAGAGGTCCACACAGGTGTGATATGATGACTCTGGCTCACTATTCGGCATGAAAACACATTTCGGGACAAAACCCATGTCCCCAAATTTTTATATTCATCGTCATCGGCCCTAAAATCGAGGTGAAAATCCAGTACCAGAATGTTGGTACCAAAATCCTGTAGGTAGGTGTTTAGTACCGGAATACACACAGTCACACCAGGAGTACCAGATTAGCACAGAATAGGTGTTGGTACCCAGGTAGTACCAGATCAATGATGCTTAAGATTCAAATGATTAGGATCATACAAAATCAAACATTTAATCATTTTAACTCAATAAAACTAAACAAACCATGCTTTAATCATAAGTTACCTCTTATGCACATGAACGAGGTAATCAAGTGTATTTATTGAGGAAAAAGTCAATTAGATACACATAGAATAGGTAAAATAGGCTCAGATAGAGAGTAATATAGGGAATTAGAAGTGTCAAAATGGAGACTCAACATTCCCCCATGCTTAATTCATTGCATGTCCTCATGCAACATTGATCTTCAAAATTTCAAAATTGATGGTACTCCTCACTCGATGAAGCATTCCCCGACGTTCCACCCTTATTTAGCTCCTAAGTTACCACTATAAAATATAAACTTCATGGTCTATGATTCACACTTCTTACCCATGGCAAAGTAGTTATGAGAGTAATAGATTAATAGATTAGTGGAGTCATGAGAGTAATAGATTAATAGATTAGTGGAGTCATTAGAGTAATAGATTATATCTGTTAGTGATTTGATGTTAAGTCTTATCCAATCTGTTGTGGATCATAGTTAGGAGAAAGGGATGGATGTGACTCTAATATGATTATAGGATAGTGGCCAAGAGTTTTCATAATGACTTTGACTAATAGGCCCCCCCTAGCTAGATTACCTTTAAAACAAAAGTGATATAATCATAGTTTATATCTCATTTGAAGAGAGGAACACATAGAAGAATACATCCCAAGATGATTAACTCGTTCCTTATCCAAGTTTTTAGAGATGAATCTCTTCTTGCTTAGGTAAGGTGAATTACATATATTGAGGGTCCCACTTCTCATGAAAACCTATTTATTTTAAAGATAGAACTCTAAAGTGGATACTTGAAGGTTCTTAAGAACATCATCTGAGAGATATAAATGTCATCTCCTAGCCTTGATTTGATAGTGATTTCTTCAGAATGAGACCCAAGGGTTTTTGTTCAGTTTTAAGTGTGCCACTTTATGTTTTTCAACTCCCTGTACCCGGCATAGCCCCGCTACCAGCAGGCCTATTCAGTACCCCGACGGGTTTACCTTAGTACCATACAAGCATGGCCCCATTGCCAGCAGGCCTATTCAGTACCCCGGTGGGTTTACTTGTACTTCCTGATACTTCCTTTTTATTATATTACTCAAAAGATTTAGAATTATGTATATTTCTCATTGACAGTTTTAGAGTATAAAGAAGGCAGGTGATACAAGAGTGTTTTAGAGTTATTAGGCACATAATTAATTATTTGCAATTATCCCAAGGGTGACATCATCCACATTGAACTTAAATCTTGGTTATTCAATATGTAATGGAACATATCGGATAATGACTAAGAGGTCCCTCTAGTTAATCCTATTAGGGTTCTCATGAAATTTCATTGAGGTTTTGCAGGGGCGGTCCACCACATGAGGTTTTCATCAATACCTCCCAAGAGAAACTTGTAAATATAAACTGGATAAGAACTTGTTTCAATCAACTAGGTTAGTATTAGACATAATGGTACCACCACTTTTCAATGGATATTTCAATTAGAAATCACTTTTTCAAAATGATGAGGCAATAAGACAAGTGCACCCATTATCATATAGAGCTAAATGTAAAAATATATTTTTCAAGGATAGCAAGGATGATTCATTTAGGGTTGAGTGTATAAATGTAGGAGGAATATGCTCATGAGAGTAAAAACAATTAAACACAAGACTTAAATTATCCTTGATGAAAAGATTAGCTCGTACCTCCAATTACGTGAAGTGAAAACAATGTTAAGAATAGGACAAAGATCATATCACCTTGGCATCAGTATCAAATGATTAATGGAGCAGGTTTGTGGAACTAGAATTTGTAGGCTTCTCCTTGTGGCTGGCATGCTCTGGTGATAACTCAATGGTTTCTTTAGAAGCACTGTCTGATTGTTCCCCTAGTCAATAGTCTTTCTTTTGTATTTTAGCTTTTAGAATAAAGATAGGACTTACTTTATGAGATTGGGTGGCTTTCATCTTTCTGGATGTAGTAGGCTTCCCTACAACAGACTTTCCTTTCTCCAATCCCTCAATCGGCTGGGATGTGTAACAATGGCTTCCTTCTTTACCCCCTGATGCCTTCCTCCTGTCTTTCTTTGCCTTCATTATTTATGTTCCTCTACAGATTTAGAAATTCCTTCCTGAACAAAATTCTTTTGGAGTAATTGCTTCCAACTACCACCTTGTGTCCTTAAGGCATGGACAACCAAAAGTTTTATTAATCCATGGTGATGAAGGCTAGTTCCAGGTTTCTTGGAAGATGATTTCACTCCTCTCACCACATTATTTAAACTTATCCATAGGAAGTGAGGAAAATCAATTTGTGGCCCTCCATCATGATGTCCTTTAATCTTTTCCAAAAATGGCACCCAACCGACCTGTTCATATTTTTCCTTGCAAGCTTGATATTTTGCTGTTTCCCTGTATAATTGAAATATGGGATCATGCCTATTGACCCTCATGATAGCTGAAAATCATTCTTTAGGGCGTATGAGGCATGGATAGAGGATCGAGGGTTGAGTACCGGATCGACGCAGACCATGATGAAGTACCAGATCAACGCAGATCATGATGGAGTACCAGAAGGGGATAAATATGCAAAATATATGAAGGCACATAATGAGAGTGTGACTGCAGTTAGTGTGACAATAAAATGGTAAATAATGCTCATTTGGATGGAATATCCATCCAGAGGTGTGTTTATAAATGGAGATTCAGTTTACAATGATCACATCTATGGTAATGATGACACGGTAAGACAAGTTGAATCCATTAATGACTTACAGACTCATAGGAGAGTTGGCATCAGACCATATTCAAGGGATGTGTCTCAATTCATTCATATGGAATGATAGTGAATCATGGGATTATGAGGTTTCTTTACCAGATAGACAAAAAGGCATGATTTTGATCCCGTGAGAGACACAATGACCTCGTACTCTGAACATTTCAAGAAATAGGGACGTTTTATTTATACAGAAATGTAGACAAGGATTTTACAGAAGTTCGTGGTAGGGGGTGTGTCGTGATTCGAGAGTAACCATATGTTTAATGCATAATCAGTCTAATTTCTTTAATAAAATGAAAAAATGTTGAATCTGTATGTCCTAGTACTAAAATCGAGCAGCAACTTGAAAATATGATTAGAGCTACCAGTCACCTTATTACCAGTACCAGATCACCTGGTGGTAGTGCTTCTGAAACTTTTGTAGGCTGCACCTTATAAAAGTAGTTGGTGTTTTCTAGTGTTCTGGAAGAGGACCTGTGATTTGATTCAACTGAAAAACCATGTAGATGGAACAAATACCAACACTATATGTAGGAACTCTGGGTTTGCATTAGAATAATGCAAGAGAATTTGGTGACTGGGCTCCAAGCCTTGTGAGAAGAGGGTATTCTATAATTGTATGACCATATGTTAAGATTTAGAACCCTCCTCTTTTGGAACCAGGCTGATCACTCCTCTTGTTGGCACTTCCTTTTTATTAAAAAAATAATAATCCTAACTACTATTGTCTCAACAACCACTCCCCCATGCTTGAGGTTTTGCATGGCCTCATGCAAACAATGTGAGATGATAAAAAAAGGGCTTCTCATAGGGTTGCCAACATCTGCTAAAAACAAACCAATAACACTAATTAAAACTAGATTCTTATTCATACTTACAAACAAAAAATTTAGGGAAAATGTCGAAATTTGAATTATTAGCTATGAATAAAATAGTTTAGAATTAACATTCAGTTTCAACTTCTATTAAAAAGATCACTGAATTGATCATCCTTGTGAAATAGTGGTATTAAAATAGATAGGTAATGATAAAGCATGAATGCATCATTTTTAACAACTTAAGGAAAAAGAAGAAATTTGAAGAAATAGATCGTGAAGCACTCCCTTAAGTGTTATCTTCCGTTGACAAGGATGCCTTCTTCTCTTTTGAAACCCTTCCAGTATTATGTGTGCATTTAGAGGATGAAGAGATTCCCTTCTCATAAGATTCCAAACAAAATTATCATAACTTTTAGAAAGAAATCTACTATAGGAATGAAAGATCTTAAACCGACTGCTTATTAGCTTTTGACATTCCCATTTATTAAAAGTATGAAATATAGGTTCCATTGCAACATTTAATTATTTATTTACTATCCTACTCTAATTGAATAAAATAAAATGTCCTTCAAGTATAGGAATACTTCCAGTGAGGCCATGTGCACAACAGGGTTAGAAATATATCCATACTTGGGTTTAAAATATAAACTTTAATGCATACTAGAGTATGAAGGGCCAACTTCTTTGATGATGAGATCAAGCAATAATGAAAAATAAAAGAGTGATGTGACCTAATAACTAATTTAAACCATATTTCAATAGGATCACTAAATTCTTGTTTCTCTTCTTTGTTTAGGTCACATAACATGTCTTCCTTTTCCATGCCACACAAAGTATCTTCTTCAAGATGATTGGTCTCTGAGGTACATGCAAGATATGTTGAGAGGTATGATAAGAAATCCTTAATATCATGTTCCAATGGTTTCTCTCCATTTCATTCTATCCATGATTCTTGAGTCTTCTCAACAAATTGACAATAGGAATCTGAAGGGACTTCTAAATCTTCTTATGGAGAGACAACTAAATTCTTGAATGTTGTCAAAATATGCTCTTCCTGAGAGGTGGATATCCCAGCTGCTTCTAGAATGTGAGAAAGTTCTTGGAGGGACATTCTTCAATCTATTTATCATCCTTGAATTACTCTAGCTGGTTGATGATCCCTGTCTCACAACACAACTTTAGTACCCGGGGGTTCTTACAACACCCCAAAAATGATTTATCATTAAAGATTTGAATTTTAAAACTATTTGCAAAAACATAAAATACCAAACTTGAAATCCTTGCATTACTAGGACCCTACTGTCACTAGGTTATCTGTTCGCACAAGTTATCTCATCATAAATAAAACTAAATTTTCACAAATAAAAACACACTTGCATTAAAAGAAAAACACTTCTACATGAAAGGAAGAGGACAAGCTAACTTTGCAGCAACCCCACTAAAGTGGATGCATGGGCTCTTCCTGCACATCTTACCATCTTCTCTCCGCCCTTAGGTAATCCATAAAACCAATCCAAATTCTAATCCAAAGACTACCTATTACCATTTACAACTCCCAGGTAACGACGCCAAAATGTTGGTGCAATTATTTGCATAATATATTACCAAACATAAATTATCAACCGAGATTCGTAATCAGTAGAGTTGATGCACTTTATGTTCCGCTATCAGATAGGTTCCTATGTCTATTTAGTATATCTTAGATAAGAAAACCATCAATAACAAAATACTCTGTTTTCAAAGATAACACTCTTCACACAATTCAGAAACAAGGATGAATTTAGGGGCTAAATTTCGCTCATGGGCTAACTTTCCATGGTTTTTCCCAAAAAAAGATTTGCTATTCTAAAAATGATTCGCCCAAATTCTATAGAATAAAATTATTTTACCTTAAAAATCGCCAAAATTTTATACAAACTATATAGAATCCTTACAAATTTGAATATTTTTACAAAAATATTGCCAAACATTTATAGTTGGCATATGAAGAATTACTAAGATTCACCAAGGTTTCTACATTTTAAAATAAATTTCCATCCTTAAAATCATCCCTGTTCAGAAATTAGAAGCAAAACTTGCAATCATGCACTCAAAATATTTTTCTTAGATAATTTCTTGTCCGTTTACAATCTCATGAAGTGGAAAGATGGACTTTGATTCAGTTATCTATAGCTACTATCCTTAACAACAATTAACAATCAAATCTTGGCACACTTCAATGATAACATAAGATAAAGTTCATAATAAAAAATCTCAAACAAACACTCAATTGAAAAGTATCTTGCTCACATAAGAATTATGTTCATTATAGGCTTGTGAAATGAAGAGATGAAATCAGATCTTGTTCCCTGTAGCAATTGAAAACAGTAATCAACAATTCACTCTTAAACAAAAAGCAATCATAACTCTATTCACTCCAATCAAACCTGTGTAGCACATAAAATTGTCAATATAATTGAGAGGCTTAATTATATGGTGCATGAAGGTGAGAGATGAAGTATGATCTCATTTCCTATAGCAACTCACTTCAAACTTGTAAGAAATTCTTATCTAATTCTTCACACTCTTCAAAATCAATTAATGCATCATAAACATAATTTTAATACAATCTTACAATCTTCCAATTAATTCATTTCTACTTAGGAAACATAAGTCTTAATGAGATGTTCCATTTGAAGGATTATGTAATTCGAATGATGGACTCCCAACTGTTCTTGTTCTACCACACTTTTCAATCAATTCTAATAGTGAAATCAGAAATGAAATCAAAACAACAAGTACAGAAAAAAGAAATCTATACTAATAATTTACAATGAGCTTACCAAGCTAGATTGGTGGCCCTTGCCGATGCCAACATGGAAGCTTTGATATCAGAAGATGATAAATTCTAAGAGACACACATGATCATTGAATTCAAACTTCCATTGATCTTCAACAAATAAATTTACAAAAAGAGTTGGTTCAAAAATCATATTTGCAGCATACCAATTCCTCCTTTTTGGCTTAGCCATCACTCAATTTATATGATTTTTACATTACAAATTTGGATCTAGAAAATCCAATTCAAATCAAAACCATTTTCCATCAATGGAGGTCGATTAAAACCATTAGCTAATCAAGGAAATGTAGTTCCCACGAATCTGGGCATGATCTTAGAATTTCTGGAAAATTGGCAAAGATTTAGGATGGATCATTCCCCCTGAGTTGGAGGTCCACATGTGTGCGATCTGGACATTTTGGCTCATGATTCGTCATGAAAACACATTTTTGGACAAAACCAATGTCCCCAAATTTTGAGATTCATCATCATCGGCCTAGAAATTGAGGTGAAAATCCAGTACCAGAATGCTGGTACCAGAATCTTGTAGGTAGGTGTTTAGTACTGGAATACACACAGTCACACCATGAGTACCAGATTAGCACAAAATATGTGTTGGTACATGATTAGTCACCCAAGCAGTACCATATCAATGATGCTTAATATTCAAATGATTAGGATCATAGAAAATCAAACATTTAATCATTTTAACTCAAGAAAACTAAACAAATCATGCTTTAGTCATAAGTTACCTCTTATGCACATGAACGAGGTCATCAAGTCTATTTATGGAGAAAATGGTCAATTAGATACACATAGCATAGTTAAAATAGGATCAGATAGAGGGTAACATAGGGCATTAGAAGTGTCAAAATGGAGACTCAACAGGATGTTTGGAATTGTACATCCTCGAGATATGAAAAATCATCCTGTTGACTCCCTCTATGTTTCCATAAGTTTGCGGGTGGAAGGTAGTCGATTTGGTCAACTTTCTGTCCATCATCGACCATAGGCTGCACCAAAAATTACTCATGAGATTGTTGTCTCAATATAAAATAATGGTCCATCGGAGCCCAAAATGAACCTAAACACACTCAAAGGAGATCTTAGTATTTGCATTGGTTGTGATACTGCAAGTTGTCAAAATTGCCTTCTTAGAGAATTTATTAATGACCATGAAGAAACAATCATTACCATACTTGTTTGAAGGTAGATTGGACATGTAATCTATGGAGATGGACTCCTAAATCCTATTAGAAGTAGGAAAAGGGGTGTATATCCCCTGTTTATTAATGGCAGGTTTGGAAATGGTGTAGGCGTGATCTATTATACTTGTTGACATCTTGTCAAAACTTCGACGAATAAAAATGATTTTGAAGTGCTACCACTATTTTTTCAATGCCAAAGTGTCATGTTGCCTAACTGTAATGATCTTCCCAAATCATCTTCACACACTCTCTTGAAGGAACACAAAGATGGCTCAAATGGTATAGTAATCCATCTTGGAGATGAAAGTATGAAACTGGTTTTCCTATACTCAATGTTTGATAGGTAGCATCAAATTCAAAGCCATTATTGTATAACTGTGGCCACCTGGAGGTATCATGCCCACAAGACTTAAGAACCATTGTTAGTGCCACAATTGAGGGTCAAATAAGGCATTATACAACATGGTTGGTGCTTCCCTTCTTGTACTTGATGTTAAATTATAATTGTTGCAGGTATGTGGACCACTTCTGATGGTGGTCATTAAATAATGTTCCTTTTGTCTGCATTAATTGTAGAGACATGTAATCAATGTGGATGAATATTTCATTTCCTTGAATGTAATGATTTCACTATTGAAATGCCCACACACTAGAGTATATATATTTTTCATAGGTGGGGTATCTGTGAACAAAAATGGATAGTGTGTCACTATGATAGGACACTATATTCCCATGCTGAATGAGGACTGGACTAATAACATAATATGAATAATCTATCTCAATATAAAAATTTTTTTGCAGGTATGGAATAATAATAAATGGTTCTTAACAAAGGCATAATTTCAAATCCTCTAATTCTTTATGTTGTGGTGCAGCCCAAACAAACTTGTCCTTGGCTCCAACCTTGGTCACCTATCTTAGGGCCTAAGAGATATGAGAGAACCCCAACACAAACCTACATTAGAAGTTTGTGAGGCCCAAGAATCTCTAGATATTGGTCAATGTCTTCGGGGCCAACCAATTGTTAATGAGTTGGATCTTGTTTGGATCCACATCCACACCTGTTATAAACCTGATTTTCACTAAACATAATTACCTGGCATCAAACCATTTTAGAATCCTTCTTTGCCAAAACACTACTGAACAACTCTTCTTGAAAACCCTCTTTATAAAGGCCCACATGCCCTGCTCCATTATTGCACGTGTGTACATGCTTTCTTCCCCAATATAGCCCGTGTGTACCTACAAAAGCACAAAAAAAGGAAAGTTGCTAATGGAACACACATCTTTAGGCAAGTTAACTAAACCTTTCATCCATGCATGGCCGATCATTCGACCAAATACCTAGCTCCTTCTAGCCTATAAAAGAAGGGGTAAGGGTCCCATTTGAAAGGAGGAAAATCATAGTAAAGAGACTATACCCGATTGAGAATTTCCCTTGTCCCAACCTTTAGCCATCCTTGTGCAAAGAGAAGTATAAAGAAAAGCAGTTGGAGGAGAGTTGAAGAGGAGCCCAAGACCAGTTTCGAGGAGCAGTGCTGACCACATATTGTAAGTTTACTCTTGTGAAGATTAATACAAAAATGAATACTTTTCCCGTCCCACCATTTCATGTGTTCAAGTTGAATTTTTATTTTATGATATTGTCACAACTAACCCAACAATTAGTATATGAAATGCATATTCACATCTTTTTGTTTGTTCATGAGTGAATCCAGGTCATCTTTGGGAGGAGGCTTGCAATCAAAGAGCGAGTGAAAGAAAAGGGATTGACATCAAACAAAGGACTTAAGGTAGAGTTATCGAATCTCATTTACACCTTTGTATTGCATGAATGTGGGGTTTTTGTGTTGGGAGAATAGGAAAGAGTAGAGGCCTTTGAAATGGTCATTTTTTGCATGGATGGTTAGAGGCCTTAAATGCTAAATCCGTAGGAGGGATTCCCACCCACAACAAAATCAATTTTTTTGTGGGTGGGAATCCCTCCTACGGACTTAGCATTTAAGGGCTCTAACCATGCATGCATAAAATGACCATTTCAAAGGCCTCTACTCTTTCCTATTCTCCCAACACAAAAACCCCACATTCATGCAATACAAAGTGTAAATGAGATTCGATAACTCTACCTTAAGTCCTTCATTTGATGTCGATTCCTTTTCTTTCACTCACTCTTTGATTACAAGCCTCCTCCCAAAGATGACCTGCATTCACTCATGAACAAATAAAAAGATGCTAACATGCATTTCATATACTAATTTTTGGGTTAGTTGTGACAATATCATGAAATAAACATTCAACTTGAACACATGATATGGCAGGACGGGAAAATTATTCCTTTTTGTATTAATCTTCACAATATTAAACTTACAATATGTGGTCAACACTGCTCCTTGAAAGTGGTCCTGGGCTCCTCTTCAACTGTCCTCCAACTACTTTGCTTTATACTTCTCTTTGCATAAGGATAGATAAAGGTTGGGACAAGGGGAATTCTCAATCAGGTATAGTCTCTTTACTATGATTTTCCTCCTTTCAAATGGGACCCTTACCCCTTCTTTAATAGGCTAGAAGGAGCTAGGTATTTGGTCCAATGACCGGCCATGCATGGATGAAAAGTTTAGTTAACTTTCCCAAAGTTGTGTGTTCTGTCATCAACTTTCCTTTTTCCATGCTTTTGTAGGTACATGTAGGCTATATTGGGGCATCTAGCATGTACACACACGCAGTAATGGAGCAAGGCGCATGGGCCTTTATAAAGGGGGTTTTCAAGAAGAGTTGTTCAATAGTGTTTTGGAAAATAAGGAGTCTGAAATGGTCTGATGCCAGGTAAGTATGTTTGTTGCAAATTAGGGTTATAAAAACACCCTACTCATCCATGATGTATCAAAAATATTGAATTCTTCGCATGCTGAAGGAACACTTATCCAAATTGGCATATAATTTGTGTTGTCACAGGGTTCCCAAGACCTACTGAGTGTTCTTCAAATGTTTCTCCCAAGTTTTGTTAAATATGAGGAGGTAATCCAGAAATACGACCACAAAGGAGTTTGTGAATGGCTGCAATGTATCATCCATCATCCACATGAATGTGGTTGGGGAATTATTCAAGTCAAAAGGCATGACCAACCACTCAAAGAGACCTTCTCTAGACTTGAAGGTTGTCTTCCATATATCATTTTTCTCAATGGGCACCTAGTGGTATCTTGAATTCATATCAATCTTACTAAAAAATTTTGCACCCTTAAGTTGATCTAGGCTATCATCAATATAGGGGATTGGGTACCGCTTGTTGATGATGATCTTGTTCAGGGATTTTTAATTGATGAAAATTCACCATGTCTCATCCTTCTTCTATATTAGAAAAAATGGGCTCTCTCAAGGTGAGGAACTTGGTTGGATGTGGCTCTTCAAAATTAACTCTTGGATTGGCATTTGATTTCTTGATTCTACAGAATAAATCACCTATATACAAGACCATTAGGAAGAGGATCACCGAGTGTCAAATCAATTGAGTGTTTTACTTGACAATGCAAAGTCACCCTAGTAGGTGAGGCAAATATGTCTTTGTGTTCTTATACTATCTTGTGCACCTACTTCTATTGTGTAGGGAGAAATCATCTATAGGTTTTAGTAGTTGCAGTGATATTTTGTTCACCTTTCAACCAAATCATAAATAGGAATAATATCCTAGTATGATAAATCACCTTTATACATTGTTTCGTGGTGATCAAAGAGACTTCAATAGTTGGGATTTCCATAGGTACTTTGTAGAGTTGACCTCCCAAAGTAATAATGGCACTATGAGGCCTAGATTTGTAAGCAACATGGTGCTTCTACATATATGGTTTTCCTAAAAGAACATCACAAAATTCAAGTGGAGAAAAATCAGAAAATACCTCATCTTTGAAGGGATTGATTCCATAGTGTATGAAATATTGTTGGATGACGTAAATGTCTTGTCCCTAGATGAGATAATTGATGGTGTATGGATGAGGATGTAGAATTGTTGTTAGGTTAAACCTCTTGATGACCTATACTTAGATTAGGTTCTCATGGATAGCATTGTCAACAATGAAATGGAGTGGGTTCCCCTTCACCCACATATATGAGTGGAAGAGGTGCTCCCCTTATTTAGACTCCTCTGGTTTCTCTAGATAGACCTTTGTGGTAGGGATGGTGACACTGGGTTTCATGTCAATGATCATTTTTCCCTTATTTATTTCCAAATAAGAGTCTAAGATGACATCCAAATTTGAGGCTTTCATCAGTGTTATTCCAAGGGATTTTGTGGAATCACACCACTTTCCAATGTTCTTGTTCAAATTACCATTGCCATTCTTTGCTTGTAGCTTGGACTGGTTGTCCTAGGGCTAGCCATCATTTCTTTGTCCTTTTTTATGGGAGTTATCATGCCACCTTTATCAAGATTTTGTTGCGATGGGTTTGCAGAACTGAAATCCCACTTATTCTTTTTCTTGAACTTTTTCTTGATCTTAATAACATATCTGTAGTATCCCAGATATAAAATAGTATGCAGAACATAAATATTTTAGCTGGAAATGGCAGAACAACAATGATATAACCAAAACAATACCAAAATAATACTAGAATAATACCAGAAAGAGCACCTTGATTAATGATAACAATGTTCACTTGCCTCTTCGAGGAGGGAACCTCCAAAAGAGTAGAGCTCTATAACAATAATCTCCAAGACAACATTTCTTATACCCTCTACTCCTATTTATTTGACTTATTCTTCCTTATGCTAGGCCTTATTAATATTGTCCTTTATTATGTGGAATTATATTATTCTACCTACGTGAGGGGTTAGGGAGGTTAGGTCCCTAACATGCCCTCCCCCTTGAAGAAAAAACTTGTCCTCAATGCTTAAGATGAGGAAATTATTATAGAATGGTGGTCGGCTTCCAGTTGGCATCCTATGGAGTTGTATATTTCCATTAGACTAACACTTCCTTGATGGTGTGTTGACAGAGATGATGCTCTCGCTGGGCAAAGATGGATTATGGCTGCAACCGGATGGAACCTTCTTTATCCAACTCAAAGAGACTAGTTTGAGTTTGGCACTTAGTTCCAATCACCTTATTTAAGAAGGAAACATGAAAAACAGGATGGATCTTCGACTGACTAGTAGAGCTAAATGATAGGCCACCGATCCCACATTCTTGAGCTCTGTATAAGGACCATAAATTTGGGAGCAATTTTCTGAGAGTGTTCAACCTTGAGTGAAGTCTTATTATAAGGTTGTAGTTGAAGAAACATATGGTCTCCTTCAAAAAATTGTCGTTCAGAATGACCTTGATCTGCTTTATGCTTCATGTGATTCTGATCCATGACCAAATTATCTTTGAGGGCACAAAGGATAGACTCTCAAAATGTAATATTTTTTTCAACCTCCTAAACCTTCAAGACCCCTGGCATATACGAGAGAACCAATGGAGGATTTTGGCCATAGATTTCTTCAAAAAGAGTCATGTGAGTAGCTGTATGGTAAGACATGTTGTACCACCATTCAGCTAGGGGTAACCAATGAGCACACCTATTTTACCTCTCAGATGCAAAACACCGCAAATATGTTTCCAAACACTTGTTGACAAATTCAGACTGGCCATTTGTCTGAGGGTGATAGGCGGTGATGAGATGCAATTGGGTTCCCTGTAGCTTGAACAATTCTTGCCAAAAATTGTTGGTGAAAGTAGGATCTCTGCCAGAGACAATAGAATTAGGCATGCCATGAAGCTTGAATATATTATCCATGAATATTTGAGCCACTATGGAGGTGGTGAATGGGAGTCGAAGACCAAAAAAATGAGCATATTTGGAGAGACGATCTACGAACACCATGATGACTGACTTATTTCTTGATTTAGGTAATCCCACAATGAAATCCATAGAAATATCTCTCCAAATAGAAGGGGAATTGAAAGAGGTTGTAGTGTGCCTAGAGCTTTGACAGTTTCTCACTTGTTTTATTGGCATACCTCACATTCAACCACAAAGGTGCGGACATCCTATTTCATACCATTGCAGAAAAAAGAACATTTGACCCGTTCATAGATTTTGGTAAACCTTGAATGCTCGAATGTGGGTGAGGAATGAAGTTCATAAAGCACCATGGATTTAAGTTGTGATTTCTTGCATAAATATAAATGGCCTTTTTAGTGAAGCTCTTCATTGTTCTAAGAATGGCCTAGAGAAATTGAAGAATTGTGTTGCAATTGGTGGAGAATTATAGAAATTTTGGGTTCTTGCAACCGTTCCTGACGAATATCTTGGAGCCAATTTGGTACAATGAAGGAGAGGGAGAAAAGGGACTTGTCTTCTTCATATTTTCGGGAAAGATCATCGACCACTACATTTTCATTTCTCTTCTTGTAAATGATATCATAATCATA